>JANHFP010006638.1:21000-32622 GCA_032468135.1 Calamaria suluensis
TCATCATCATCATCATCATCATCATCATCATCATCATCATCATCATCATCATCATCATCTATCAATATGCATGCATCTGAAGCATAGCCCAACAGGGCTCAATACTTCACTTCATATCTTTTTTGAGACAAGTAGATGAAAAAAAAACTCAAAAAAACCCTCACCCAACAATCCACAAACCTACAATAATGGAAAGTCTGCATCAAACAAAATGTGACTCAAGTCTGATTTGAGAATAAAGACCAACTATAATGCTATTCATTTCTTTCAAGAGGGTGACAAGCATGAATTTTGCTGCAAAGAAATCCAGCTGTTCGGCGGAGAAAAAATTCCTTATGATATGTCTTCTTTATGAGGCTTCTTCATTCATGTGTGTGTTTCTGAGTGTTGATTTATTCATATAATACAATGCAAGTGAATATATCTATGATAAATGTCCTCAGTAAAATACTAGAAAATATAGTTATTAAGTATCAAATTGTACCAGGGTGAATTTTCACACAGGTACAATTTGATACTTAATATGAGCAAGCTTGCTTATTATGTGAGTAAGCAAGCTATCCCATATTATTCAACAGCATATGAAATGGGGGAAACAATACACATTCATTTGTCTTATACATTCAACAGACAGACTTTTCAGACCTTGTCAAATGATTTTCTTCTTGTTCATTATGTGGAATATAAGCACTTGTGTGAAAACAAAACCAGAGAAAGACAGAGTTACTAGATGTCTTTATCTTATCAGGATACATGAACAACATTTTTTTAAATGTGATACTCATGTTGAAATACAAAATCTAAGCAACTACCTATGTGAAATGAACAACCTTAAAACAGTTTCTATTCTGACAAATTAATCTTTCAATTCTTCATTTTATAACAAAACATCTGTCATGGATTCTCCCGATATGAAAAGCATAATATTCAATATAGTTTTAAAGTATTTTTAAAAAAGAGACTTGTTTGGAACGTGCAACCAGGGTTGAGATGATGTTAATTTATTGCATATGCTTTAATATTAATTTAATATTCTATTCATTGTAAACCACTTAAAATGTCTGTGACATAATACAAATTCACATAATAAGAATATTGTTTAACATAAATGCACCTCTGACTGTACCAATCAACAATTCTACTAGCTATATATGCTGAAATTGTTTCCATTGAGAAACAGAGGAAGAAGCAGAAAACTTCTTGGTCCCATCTTTTCTGAATATTTTTCCAGGTACTAATCTGTCCATCTTCCAAATGTTGGCTTCTTTCTTCTTCTGAGCTTTGTATGTGCTTTTTTCTGGAGTTTTCTTAAGGGGTTATGGTTAAGTTTAAGGGACAGACAGGTTGACTCCTATATCAGTTCAATTACAATATCAAAACTACAGATAAGGATCAATTTGGGATTTAACTTCATGGTGATATCATAAACCATGGAACCCTATTCTGAACACTAGCCATGGTTTGACAATTGTTATAGTGGGTAGCATACAGGGAGACAAGGATGGGTGACATTATTCAGCCATTTCTATTCCTGCAATGCCAATCAGTCTCTTTAAAAACTATTCAGTGAATACCCAGTTTGCTATAAAAGTAATGTTCAAAACTAAACTAAAAACTAAACCTTAATTTCTTAGTCTTTATAAACTCTTAATGTTTCTTCATTTCAGGCAAGTGTGGTAGAAGTATTAGCATACATCTTAAAGTGGGAGTAACACATTTTAAAAATACGAAACTAAACTTCCTAAACTTCCAGTAAGAAAAAAATGAAAATCCGTTATGCCTATTTCAATAATCAGTTCTTCTAGCACAATACTTAAACAGGGCCAAATGTTATTCATTAAATAGTTGTTTACCACTGCTTTTACATTTTCTCATGTGATTTGCATCAGTAGAACTATAATGTTTGCAACACTTAATAATTGAAAGTATTATTATTTTATTGCAAATTTGTTTAAGGGGCTTATTTATGTTATATTTATATTCTGTCCTTTTGGGCTTAAATATTTTTGAAAGCAAGGAATAACTGACAGAAAGGTACAAATGAGCCAAGTTTCTCAAAGCCAATATTTGTCTTTTTCTGACAAGACAGAAATGTATTAGGTTTAGTTTACTTTGTTTTGAATACATATAATTGTTATCTATAATATAAAATTGTTATACTAGAACTGCCTTGCCCAGAAAATGAGTAGTTACCTTATATATTCTACGGTACTCTCCCAAAACTATGCATTTCTTTTATAATACATTTGTTTATTATGACATAATTTCTTTTGAAAGGATCTTAGATAACTTAATTATCCAGTCATACACATATTTAAGGCTACCCCAACAATTATAAACATGCCAGGTATAAAGGGAAGGAAGGAATTACACCATATGTAATTTCTGAAACATTTTTTTCTTTTTTCTTTTGGTATTGTTTTATTGTATTTATTCACTACTTCATTTTCTCAATAATTCTAATAATAATAACTCAATAATTTGCAATGGGTCTCCAAGTCATTAGTGCAAATTAGCATGGCTCCACTGTATTTGCATTTAATTGCTTTTTAAATTAATTAATTTATTTTAATTCTCTATAATAATTTGCTACAGGATATTACTTTTCCTGAGAGGGTTCATTTCCCTGAAAGAGTTTGTTCTGGTTTTGTGGTTTATTACATATTTAAGAGCTTTTTTTATTTACAGGCAGTGTTCTGTTTTGACTTCTAATATATTTGGAGTTCACGTTTAATATACATATAATTAAAATATTCTGACACTTTTCAGATTTTAAGACTAATGCTAATGCTTTGGGGATTCTATTAATTGTAATCTATGAATTGACACTAAACATAGAAGCCAATTTGACTACAATATAAAGCTGTAATTTTTTATATATATCTTGCTTGTATTTATAAGTCTTGAAAATTATTATGGGACTAAGCGGTTTATGAAGAAAACATGATCTTTATTGATTTATTTTTCTTCAGCTGTAAATGTGTGAGCAGATGAACTCTTAATACATGATTTCAAGAAAGCTGCCTTTTGTTCTTTTGGATCCAAAGTACAATGTTACTGCTTGTTGATATTGTAAAAGTCTGACACAGCTGAGAGTATAAATATCTGAAGAAATCCTCTAACCAGTGGTGGGTTCCTCCCGGTTCGGACTGGTTCTTGTGATCCAGTAGTGGTGACGGTGTGACGTCACCAAACTGGTTCTCTATAGCCGCCGTAATAACAGCTGGCCATGCTCCCAAACCAGCTCCCTGAAAGCAGTTGAGTGCCTCGCCTGCCTGCTCCCTCACACGCTCACCACTCACCCCCTCTCATGCTCCCACACACTCACCTCCCAGCTCACCATTCATTCGTCCATTTAAATCTTGCCCCACCCCCAGACCTAAATAAAGCCACCAGGTGGCCCATTACTTGCCTTGCAGTGATTCCTACACAGCAAGACTTGGTCACACCACAAAAGAAGCTGCCTCCTCCTACAGGTAAGCCTACACCACCGTATCAGAGCTGCCTTAGCCTTCTGGGGGTGGCCCAGCAGCTTTGGAAGCCAATAGGCAAAATCCCCAGGCTCCTCTACCTCCGCAATGCTGCCTGCCTATTTCCCCAGCTGCCATGCACTCTCCAAACTTTCCAAACTTCTCAGTGAAAAGCACTGAGTTCTAATTACCTTCTGTCTCCAGACTTTAAAATAAGCTTTAAAAAGTTTATTTTTTGGAAATTTTATTTTATTGAGGTTTTATTCTTTTTAGGTTTTTTGGGGGGAGATGTTACACCTGTTCTGAAATGTTTTTGGACATATGCTATTATTTTTTGGGAAATTTTGTGGTTTTTTTTTTTAGTAAATAGAGTCGCATAAAACTTAGTAAATTTTAGCTGCTCTTATATGTTCATTTTTGTGCAATCATTGCGAGACTTTGTGTATGGATGATAGCTGGTTTTGGATGATGTGTAATTTTTGTGTAATATTTTAAGGGTCCTTAAAAGGTCATCTAGACCAACCTCCCTGCTCAAGCAGGAGACCTTACACCATTTCAGATAAATGGCAGTCCAATCTTTTCTTGAAAGTCTCAAGTGATGAAGCTCCCACTTAGAATTGGGAATTTAGAATTGCACTGGTTTTTTGGCTTCAGCTGCACACTGCTGGCTCGTTATTTAACTGGTTGTCTACTAAGATCCCTCTCACAGTCAGGGCTATTAAGCCTGGTTTTCCCCAGTTTATATGTGTGCTTTTGGTTTGTCTTACCTAAGGGTAGGACTTTACTTTTTTCTTCATTGAATTTCATTTTCTATCCTTATGATTTATATTGACTGTTTCCTAATAGGTTTGATTGCTTATCTGTACCCTATGACTATCACTTTAGTGTTGGGAAGATAGGAAGACACACCTGTTGAGTCACATGACCAGGAAGCCATGGCTGCAGTCACGTGACCAGGAAGTGATGCCCACAAAATAAGCCACGCCCACAGAACGGGTAGTAAAACAATTTAGAACCCACCACTGCCTCTAACCCTAAATTTCACAAATACACAAGCAATTTAAAATAAAGCAAAGTAGAGAAATTCATATGTATTTATGATGTATAAATATTTAAAATGTCTAAATAAATATAGGTTCTATTATTTGACTTAATAGTGTAGTGAAAAAAGAAACGCACACAACCATGAGAATGAAAAGAAAAAAATATTTGAATGAGTGTTGACTTTGTGGGAGAAAGTGGGATACTCTTACAATGGAAAAAGTACATTTACACGGAAAATCAGGTTCCTAGTACAAGGTTTGATAGAAAGATTGGTTGCTAGTTGTATAAGCTCCATATTTGACTGGTTTCTTAAAAAGGTTCTCCTTCTTCCAGGAAATGGTTATGGACAGATCTGGTGAGGGCTGTTCTAAAGAAAGAATTTAGAAGAGAATTAAGTTTCAATTATCAGCGCAACAATATATAATTTATGTTTTAGTTTTTTACAGGTAGAAAAGTCTTTCTCCCCTCAAATGCATCCCCTCAAATACTGTACATGCATTTATATTATATTTATATATCAGATATTCATTGGAGAACTTTGTTATCTTTTACAATATACAATTACAAAGTCAATAGTTATGAGTTATGCTACAAACATTTCTAATGTTTGTAGCATAATGAATAAAATAGTAACTGTTACAGTTATCAGTCTCCCTCTACCTCTCCCACTCTCCCTCTCTCTCACACACATACAAACACACTCATTCTGTCTTGCTAAGGAAAGGAAACTATCCTATTGCTTCTGTTACTTTTTGTTTTCCCCATATGGACAATTGATATGGGATGCCATTTTGGTTGGCATTTGTTTTCATATATTAATATGCATTGCCCTGCTTCATGTGCCAAATGAGACATGAATTCAAGTAAGTGGACTAGCATTTGCTTGTCAGATAATATAATACATATTTAAAATAATTAGGTCAAATGTAGTATGAAACCTAAAAGAATATAAACACCTTTTCTGAAAAAGGTGTTTGTTGGAAACAATTAAGGAATTTAGGACACTTTCAGTAGCACTTAGTAGACTCATTATGTCTGTTTTTCTGATAAGTTCAAACCAAGATCATTTTATGAGTATGTTCTTTGGTGGGAAGGTAACAGCTTTCCGTGAGCCTTCGTTGTTTAGTCATGTGTGCCACATGATCATAGAGACGTCTTTGGACAGCACTGTCTCTTTGACTTTGAAACATAGATTAGCACTGTCCCCTAGAGTCAGGAACAACTAGCACATATGTACGAGGGGAACCTTTACCTTTATGAAAGATCAGCCTAAAAAATTAAATGATTGAAACTAATTGTCCAGATTAACTAAAAATGTCACATTCAGTGAATTGACCTTTTTTTTTTGTTTGTGCAGAGGTTAAGATTAATGGCAATTCCCTACCATACCTTTCAAATCTCTGAGTAATAGAAATCAGTGGCAGTTGATTGAGTCAAAATATCCTTTTGTAGAATGTTTCCCTTGTTTTAGAATGACCCAGACATATTCAATATGCTGAATGATGGAATTATTTTGATGTAAGGGATGAAATGTAAAGTAAGGAGGAGGTGAAGAAAGAAAAGGAACAATTTATTGGGTTGCTGGATCACTCAATTTCCCATTAAAGGGACAATATTGCAATTTTGTTTTCTTCCAAGTTAAAAAAAGCCAGTCAATAAGCAGAATCCTCTAGATCTCATCATATAAATTCCAAAGTGACAAAAATAGTTCTTTTCCCTTAATACTGAACGCTGCCTGCTGTGAAAGTGTGTTGAACATTTAGGCCAATTATATACTTATCAGAAAAGACATTACAAAAGCAAGAAAAACTTGGAAGCTCTCCAAAATAAAACAATGAGCTTTTTTTTGTTTGTGTGTGCACTGCAGTGGCTAAAGCGATGAAGTCAGATATACCTGGCTTGAATCTAATCTCTGGATAATATCTTTATCTACTGATTGAACTACAATGTAACCATAGCAGACTAACTCATCTAGCATTAATAGACAGCTATAAACAGTGATCCAAAAGAATTTGAGTTTTTATGTTCTTTTTAGTGATGCTGTCATAACCTTAGAGTTATATCAAGTCAGATCAATACCAAAGCAAAGATTATTAGATATACTGTAGAAGGTAAAACAGAAATTGCTGCATTTCCTCACAATATAAGTGTGCACAACTAAATTTTAGTGTTTAAACCTGCATCATATTTATATCATATCACAGTTCCTGAATATAGAAGGGTATTATATTTAGCTTGATTTAATGTTCTCTCCACATTGGAGAAGAAATATAGGAAAACTCCATATGAAACCTGATATGGCCCTATAATATACTTATATATACTTTTCTATACTTATCTTATTTACTTATCTAACAGTTTCATCTACAAATGCTGATAGTTCTTGTTAGGGAATAGTTGTGTGTCATTTATTTTATTGATTTTATTTTAATTGGTCAAAATATAAAAATAAAGTTTTGTCCATTGTCCAATATATCTGGGTACAAATGTCACTTAGCCATAAAGGTATCCTAGAATTTTTCTTTGTGCAAAGATATAAGCTCTGTTTCTACCGTGTTTTCCCAAAAATAAGACCCTGTCTTATATATATATTTTTGATCCCTGAAATTCACTTTATTGTATGTGCTCAAAAGCCTAATTGTGCTTATTATCAGGGGTTAACATCAAAACAGGGTAAGTTGCACTAGCGCTGTTCTCAGAAAGTGACAGTGACATTCCAAATTTATTGAAAAGTTATGTTTGGACATCTGACAACAATTTGATCTGCCATCGGGGTATTCTTGGGAGTAAAGCAAAGCCAACATAGTGGTCATAACCATGCAATTGGAGAAAGATTGGAGTCACTCTTTTTATGTAATTGAAGACTTAACTATTATCTGTCATTGTTTGGTAACTTGATTTTTTAAAACTCTCTTAGTATGGCCAACCTTAGCTGCTTGCCATCAGCAGAAGAATAAGCATCATCTGATATTTTTTTTACTGACATTCATTTTTTCTTCTTACATTAAATGATCAATCTGGCCTGAATTTTATGCAAATGAAGATCTTTGGTACTCAGTACATGGAAATGATTTCTTGTAGATATATTTTAAAAAAGGACATATTTTTGCAGATTTCTTTTAACTATGATTATTGCATTTTACCCACATGCTGAAAATGAGAGTTTTTAGGAAAGCTAGAAATTAATCATATGGCATCTTTGCAATTCAAAATGAGTGTTACTGGAATTAAATGAATGTAATTTCAGAAAGGATCTCCAAAAGCATCTTAAGTAAATTTCAGACTGTGTACCTACTTTCATCTCGAACTAGAAATTATTGTCCCCATTTCTCCCTGTGCCTCTCTTCCCAAAATGCCTTTTCTTGTTTTATGAATACAACATGCCAGCCATTACTTGAATCTTCCCACTTCACCCTGATTCCCATCACTATGTATTTATTCAGAGGCCCATGCATAACCACTAAAAAGCATTAATATTCTTTTGTCAAATCCTATAATAAAAAATCACTAAGGCAAAGCCATAGTGACAGGCCTATTCCAGCAATCAAAAAACACATTTGCAAAAGCACCAAACTGATGGAAAATTTCCATTTGTTGATGAAATCCCAAAATGATTATATTTTTTTAAATGAAAAACTGTTTTTAAGCAACAATATATCCCAAGTAAAAACAACCATTATTTTAATTTGTAACTCAATTTACGTAATCCATTTTCATGCATCAAGGATGAACATGCAACATGAGTTGCACAGGTCATTATGGGTTCTGCACAGAAAAAAACAAGATAATTCTTGTGGCTATGACCTTTTCGATCATAGCAAGCAAAGATAAGCACTTAGGTTCATTTTTGGGCACAGAAAATAATTAAGTTGTCAGTTTCCCACACTTTTATGCCTCATTCCCACCATTCCCACTATTTTGATAGGCTAAAAGGAAAGTGATATTGGCACTAATTTTATATACTTACCTGTACATATTCCAGACAAGCACAGCCCAGATTATTAAATAACAAGTCAAGGTATTTTTACAGCAATGAATGAATTCTGCTTTTCCTATTTGCATGCCACTCTAGTTGGAGGAATATACATTTACTGTCGCAGTTGTAATTTGCTGTTTCAATAATGACACATTATGTAAATTTTCTATCAAGTCCTGTACTCACCTCCATTACAACTTATATTGAAATGACAAGCTATCAAGGCAGACGTGATAACTAAAGTAATACATATGGATTATATAGGTGTTGTGGAAGAAGATAAAAAGTACGGTCATAAAACAGACTATCTTGCTCAGGTATACCCCGTTTTCTACCAGAAAATAAGTCATACCATGATTTTTCAGGATGCTTGTAATATAAGCTGTAACCCCAAAATAAACCTCTAGCACAGATAAAGATGAAGATTGGTTCTTCAGATTTGTCAGATAATGCAACTGCTAACTTTTAGCTACAACTTTTAAAGGTTTCTTCTTAATTTGTTTATCTAACTATTTTAGAACTATATTAGAAGTGATGCAAATAAAAAGTCATGTTCATAAATATGTGTTGAAAGATAATTCTCCCTTGTATTATAATTTCTAAATGCTTATTTTTAAAATCAGCTAATGGAAGGATTCATATTATGAAGTCATAGGACCTTGAAGTTCAGGTCCCTGCCCAGGCAGGAATCCTCAGATTACTATTTATTTATAATTTATTAATAAAATTTATTGGCTGCCCATTTTACCATAGAGCATGTCTTGGTGGCTTACAGTTACATATACAGTTAAAACATAAAAAGTTAAAATTGGACATTAAAACCAAGGACATATGGGAAGAACAGAAGAGAAAGTGGGGAAAAGGTCAATCAACTACCTCCATTGCATTTAGCTCCAATTCAACTGGCAGAGCCATGTCTTTAGGCCCTCACAAAAAGTCAGGAGGGTTGGGGCCAATCTCACATCAGGGGCCAAGATGTTCCAGAGGGCAGAAGTACCATCAGAGAAGACTCTCGTCCTGGACCCCAATCAAATGACTTTTCCAGTGATGGACATCCAGTGATGAAGCATCCATATTTCTAGGACTCGGGAAATTCTTTCTCAGTAAAATTTCAACATACTGGCTTGTGTCCTACATGTACCCTATGGAGAACAAATCCCTCTTCCCTGTTTCAGTTCTTTAAGTATTGAAACTGTATACACAGTTTTTAAAACTGTTCTTCAAAGATTTTAACTTCCGTGACTTTCATCATGTTTTCCATACTCTTTTCAGTCCTTCAGTATCCCTTTTAAATAGTGATGTCCAAAACTGGACAGAACCAAGTTGCTGAGTAGATAATTCTATCTTGTATTTGTGCATCTACTTTCCTAACTAAACAACTTTTCTACTACTTTTTTTAACATTTAAGGACATTTTGTTATTCAAGATCAAGTATATCAAGAGTGTTTTGAATGTTCAGCTATCTTCCAACACATTAGTAAGTCCCTTCCCTTTCCACTACCTTTATTTCATCTGAAATTTAATTAGTATTTCTTCTATTACCTCATTTAATTAATTTACAAAAATAATAATTAATTTACAAAAATAATAATTAGCCCCAGGCCCAGGACATAATCCTGATTATGACACTATCTACCTTGCTCCATTTTCTCATGAATCTATTAATGGCTATACATTGGGTTAATTCTTTAATCAGCTATGACTTCAAATAGTAATGGGCATCCATTCCATATTGTTCCATTTAATCAAAACCAGGCTATGATTACTTTTGTCAAGCGACTTACTTATAGTAATAATAAATAAGCAGAATTTACATGTTATATTGTACTAATCACTTTGTAAAAAAAAACAACAACTCAATTACAGCTTATGACCCAATACTGGTTTTTAGTCATTACCTTCTTTCTTTGTAAATTATTGCAAACCTACAGCATACTTTTTCTGGGATTTTTTATGGTACAGATATCAAATTTATCAATAATATAAATAACTTTCTCCAGACTAAAAAACAATTTTAATTGTGACCCAAACATCTAGTTTTAATACGCTGCACCTAAATATATAGTGTTATATCTCCGGTTATGAATGAATACAAGTTTCTGATAGGATAACTTCAATGCAAGAAGTTGTCATGCTGTTCTCTTAGCTTCTCTGTTTATTTTGCCTTCAAGACACTCTAATAAAGGTTGTTTGGAAATCATGCTTCACCCTCTTATTTTATAATGCCACATACAAAGTCTGCTACAAAATATGCAGACTGTTGATTATATTTTCATCAGAGTAATACATAAATGTTTACTACATTTATCACATTCACAGCTCCCCTGAGGATATTATTTCATGCAAGAATAGTCCTGTTTATTTTTATTCTTACTTAAAAAAATATGGAACACATGTGCTTATGGATATACCAGCTAACAGAAGGTTGTTGGAACAGAGAACATTATATATATGAGAACAATATATCTCTGTGTGTGTGTACATACACACACACATACACATATGTGTGTATATATATATGTGTGTGTGTGTGTGTGTGTGTGTGTGTAAATTTGTGTATTCTCGGGTTTCTTTCCGTGTAACCCGAGAATACACAAATTTACATACTTATGACCGTGAAAATCTAAGAAAACAAATGTGTGCATGCATGTGTGCATGTGTGTGCGAAGAAAGTATCTGTTTGATTCAATTTTTACTTTTTCTTTAGAAGTTTTTCTTTCAAGGAAAATTTCTAAGCACTACTATTTTCACATTGGTAGGAAACAAATGGTCCATAATTCAGTCAACCATATTCGTCTTGCTAGACTTAATCTTGTTGTCTTTAGAGTCAGAAGAAGAAATGATCACTGCTTAGATACAATCTGTATGAAGAAATGTTTGTAGTACATCTATACTTGATTGAATGCTGTGTGTCACTAATCTGCTTATTGCAGTTGTCAAACATAGGACGTCATGACATTTTCATATTTAACTGTATTTACAGAGATGGCAAATTCACAGCTTTTCAATGTATTCTGAAAGGGTCAAGTGATCCTATGTTCCAGATGGCAGGTGCTAAGGTAATAATAATAATAATAATTTATTAGATTTATATACCGCCCCTCTCCTCGCGGACTCGGGGCGGTGTACAGC
>JANHFP010006640.1:38763-49490 GCA_032468135.1 Calamaria suluensis
AACAAGGGGCGGGACTTCAACTTTTGATGACTCAGTCCATTTGTCAAGAGAGTTGACTGACAACCCAGCCTAGCTGACGTCTCAGGAGAAGAGAAGAGACGTATCAGGTAAGAACCAACGTTCCATTTCATTCTTTCATTCTTCAACACTGATTTTTGTTTTAGATATTACGGTTTGGCTTTGATAGAATCCTTTCTTAACATTTCTCATATTTGGTATTAATAATAAACAGTGGATTGTTACAAACCATCCATCCAAATTTCCTTTTCAGTGAGAGAGGGAAGTTGGAAAAGCAGAACATTAAGACTCTCATTGTGTGAATGGGAGGTCCATACACACTGACACTCTCAACATATAGTTTCCAAACATCCAATCTGAATAATCTTTCTGAATAATCTGTTTTCCTATATTTTATGAAAGGTAAAGATTGTATCTATTCAATAAGATTCTTCTGAATATAAAACTGTCTTGCAAACATGTTTAAAACCATGCTTAACCTAATGGATGTGCAGCTCTTCCTAGTTTTAAAGAAGATACCTTTACAATATCTCCAAAATAGTAAATATTCTGATTTAAATCCATTTACTGACTGAGGAAACAAAAAAACCCTAGTACAATTGGATTAGCAGTTTTCGTTTCACAAGTAGCTGTTTTAGCTCATGATCAGTTGATCACAATTTGAAAAATTTTACAAACCTAATTGCATCTGCCATCTTAGTACTTTCCCTTTTTCTATCATCTGTCAAACGTCGGATAAAATAAATGAAATCAAGGCCACAACAGAAAACACTGCCAACTGCACTAAGAAGTACAAGTTTACTGTCATCAACAGCTGCTGTGTTCAGTGCACTCTGGACTTCTTTCATCACCTGGAATGAGATGTATGAAACACATGAAAAAAGGGATATATAATATTTGCTTCTGAAAAGCTTTTCATTTACCAAGTATTTCTGTAATGTGAACAGCAGGTGGCATATGTAACCAATTCAGACACATCTAAATTTAGGACAGTCTAAACTTTGTGGTTTTTTTCCCAAACGAGAAAGACAGACAACAATGGACAAATGTTTTTTAAAATGTACACATTACTAATATGAACTTGTGTTGTGTTAAATTTTACTGAGCTCCGCAGAATTTTCCCAAAGAATAAGGCAGAAGTCTATGAATATCTAAATTCACTATAAAATTGGACAGAAAATCTTAATTCTTAATAAATATGGTAGTTTATAGATTACAAAAATACTGAAAAATAGTACATAGGCAAATCAATAAATCACTTAAGGCAAGTTGAAGCTTCATATTTACATCCTTGTCAAACAGCTTCCATTAACCCAAATGCTTAAATATATAGAACTTTAAGTTCGGAAACTAATATAATTGTTAGTATTATATCAGTGTAATACTACTACTAGTATAATACTATGGCACAATTCATAACTTGTTTTTAGTTTATAATTTCCCAATTTATGACCTGCCATGGTGAAATGGATTGACTATGACCTATGAAGCTTCAGGCAGACTTGTTTCTTAAGGAAGGGTGGTGCTGTGGCTCAGTGGTTAAGACACTGGGCTTGTTATCTGGAAAGTTGGAAGCCCAGGTTTTAGACCCGAGCACCAAGTGACGGGGTGCTCTCTCATCCTTGCCTCCAGCTCCTGCCAAGCTAACAGTTCCAAAGCATCCAAAAGTGAGTAGATAAATAGGTACCACAAATGTAACAAAACAAACACTATAGTGGGAAGGTTGTTGATTGGAAGGTCGGCAGTTCAGCGGTTCGAATCCCTAGTGCTGCATAATGGGGTGAGCTCCTGTTACCTGTCCCAGCTTCTGCTAACCTCGCAGTTTCAAAAGCACGTAAAAATGCAAGTAGAAAAAATAGGGACAACCTTTGGTGGGAAGGTAACAGCATTCTGTGTGCCTTTGGTTTTTAGTCATGTTGGCCACATGACCACGGAGACAACTTTGAACAGCGCTGGCTCTTCGGCTTTGAAACGGAGATGAGCACTGGCCCCTAGAGTCGGAAATGACTAGCACATATGTGCGAGGGAAAGCTTTACCTTTATGGCGGGAAGGTAACAGCAGTCTATGATGTCATGCTGTCCACATGACCAGGAAATGTCTTCAGACAGCACTGGCTCAATGGCCTTAAAACGGAGATGAGCCCGGCCCCCTATAGTCGGCAATGACTAGTAGAGGAAAATCCGCAGAGACTCCTTTACCTATTTACCTCTTGTTTCTTAAAAGCCCTCTGAAAATTGAAAAAAAATCCAAAGTCTGGACTTTTTTGTAAGATACATGTTCTACCAATGAGCTTTCGCTATCATCATTTTAATCCTCCTGAAAAGGCCTCTGCATCCTGATCTCCAACACTAAACCCCACACTTGCATTTACTAATTCACTAATGTTTTGCCATTAATGTGCCATTAATGTGTAATTTTTAATTTCTACACTATTTATTTATCAATATATGGCCACCCATCTGACAAGAAGTGACATACAGCAACCAAGTAAAAAAAAATATTAAAACAATGATTAAAATATGCAAACCACCAAACATAGGAGAGAATAAATATGAATCCCAATAACCGAGCCACCTTAGAATATCACTGATCCTCTAGATAAGAACCCCAGGCCTGAAGACATAATTAGATGTGAGGGACTATTAACAAACAAAGGATTAGCTTCACTTTGGGAAGGAGAATGTTCCCTAAGGTAGATGCCACAGGAGAAGGCCCTCCTTCTGGGATCCACCTCTAGCAGATGGGACCCAAAGTCTCTTGCAGATGCAACTTAAAAAAATCAGAAGTAATGAAACAACTCTAACCTCTGGATTTAATGAATTGTTCTCTGATGATTTGGTGGATAATAAAATATGCGTGAATCCATCTTGTTTCCTGACAACAATGTCTCTGTAGCGGTAAGCACTTTCAGTTTGCCGCACACTGAATCGTAGCCTTTTATCAAAAGGCTGATCTCTCCTTTCATCAATAAATCTTCGTTTATTGGCTGCTACTCCTGTTACTGATGTCTGAATGTTGTTACCATTGGTTGCCAAGGCTTCTATAAAGGTAGATGTTCCTGTGAAAAGGGTTACAGTATTTTTAGACCTCAGCTTTATTCATAAAACACATCAAATTCTTATTCTCAGGGAAAACATGGTAATACCAAAATACTATAGCAAAGCATGGCAGAAGCAAACAAGCAATGTCTTAATGAAAACTTATCAAAAAGCATTTCTAAAATGCAACTGCTTAAGGTTCTACAGAATATGTATGAAAGAAGGCGGGGATTATACCTACATAGATAACAGGGGGAATATTAAAAGTCAAATAACCAACACTGAATTCTCAGAAGAATCTTTATTTTATTGCTGATACAACGAAATGTAAAAGAGTACAGGTACACACACACAGAGACAAAATATATATAAAAGTACACAAGCACAAACATGTGCTGATTCAGTGTACATTTCAGTGTTGACTCTTAGTGATCATGTAAATCTTCTCCAGGGTTATCTGTCCCCAACTTGGCCCTTCAGATCTCTCAACAGTGTACTCATCTTCACTATAATCAAGTCCATATACCATCCTCTTCTTTTTCTTTCTACGTTATTTCAGCATTACAGATGACTCAAGGGAATAGGGTCTTTATATAATGTGATAATTTGAGTCTGGTCATTTCTGTCTCAAGTGGCAACCCTGGATTGATTTGTTTTATGATGCATAATATTCTCAGGGGTCTTTTCCAACTCATCTTCAAAGTTCACATTGACAGGTTCTTGATGTTTCTTTCTCTAATTTTAAGATTTATGCCTTTTTACAAATATAATTCTTCTGTTTCCTAAATTCCACATCAAAAAAGGATTGAAAGTGATGTCATTAATCTGCAGACCTATACATATATAAATACATCACTGAAACTTGAAATTTTGCCTTGCTTTTCATAAATATGAAACTTTTCATATTTCATAGCTGACATATTTTTAGTGTTGCTATTTCATAATCAATTTTAAAAATTTATCATAGACGACACTTTACAGATTCAACAAAACAAAAGATTCAAAGTATTGTTCAGGGTTCCACTGTCATTCAGACTTCCAGGGAAAGATAGCCAATTGAAGACAGCACTACAGACAAATGGAGCTGATGATTTGCAGCTTTGTACAAAAGACTTGACTGAGATGAGCTGCCTCCCTTTGACTTTCTATGGATTAAACAGAATGACATGAGATCACCCAAGCTATTTCTCCTTATGGGTGTTTTTTTTTCTCACAAAAAGGCCATAGGGCAGTCATCTTGAGGTGGGGGCGGGGAATTAGGAGATGGGGGAATTCACAATTTTTCTCCAGACACAAAGTGGAGACTTTTTAGGACACAACACTTCCCTTGCTAACTATTTTGGGAAACTAACAATGGATTTAAAGAAGTTAGACACCTTTGGAACGACAAGATTGGAAACACTGGGTGAGTGAATGCTTTTTATAACTTTTTAAGAATTTAGATAGCAAAAGTAAGATAAGGTTTTGGGTCCAGAAAATTTGAAGATTCCAAAAAGTTAAGCTTTGGACTTTGAATATTAATATTTTGAAACTGTTCTTTTTTTAAAAAATAAATCCATGCTTGGGGGGGAAATACTTATGAGTTTGGAGTAAAAAACCAAGAAATTTGTAATAACGATTAATAACCACCCAAGTGGAATGCAGAAAAAGACGATCCTGTATAAATAAAAAAGGAAAAACAAAGATTGTAAAATTGGCTTATTCAATCAGGGATATAATTGGATATGTTTTTATTCTCTATGATTCCGTTTTTCTTTAGTTAAATAGGAAGGAAGTTTTGAAAGATTTTTTTTAAAAAGAGGATTTTTTGTTATAATTTAGTTTTTAACTTTAGTTTTTTGTTTGTATTAGGATAATGGGATTATTTTATACATGTGAAATGTTGATGTGCTTAAAGGATAGAGATACAGAATATGCATTTGAAGATAAATTGTTATTTGGAATACCCTGTATTATATTTTATCTTTTGTAAAGAGAAAATATTATTATATTATAGGGAAATATTATTATATTATAGGGAACTGTTTATACCTGTCGCAAAGTTGGTGGCAACTTGTTTTCTGGAGACAGCTGTCTTTACACATTTGTTTTCTTTCAAACCTTTTTTTTCTCAGTCTCTATTCAAACATTTAATATCTATTCAAACTTTTAATAAAGTTATTTGGGAAAACAGCAAGACTGTGATCCCACCTTCCCAAATTTTTATCCAAGTATTACAACATATTACATAATTATTTAGACTTGTTAATCTTGCCCTCTTCCACTTCTTCTGCTTTTTTTGGGTCAAATATGCAATCTGCAGTGCAATGTCTAAGATGAAAACAGAATAATCTTTTCCATCTCAGACCACACCGTGATGGGGAATCTAGTTAACAGCTCAAGAAAAATGCAAATCAAACAGCTGGAAGAAGAGTAGTATAGGCTGGCAAGTTTAAACCAGCATTTGATTTGTTCACAAACTAGTTGTCACATATTTTGCAATTCATCCTAGAAGAAGTTGTTAAAACAGCCAAACAACAGTAATTTTGGATCCAAATTATTCTATCAAATCTTGAAAATCACGTATTGAAAAGTAGCTAGTTTCTAAAGACTTGGCTTAAATTTAGGCAAAACATCCACATGGTGGTTGATTCAGAAAAATAAAACTGAAAATTTTCCAAAAAACTCTTCACAGGAATTAATACAATTTATACTTTCCACATCAGGATATAGAGACGTCAGAGAACCAGCTGAGGAGCAGTAACTGGTAAAAGAAATTTATCTGTAATTCTGAAATTAAAAGTTAGGAAGAATTCAGATTGTCAGAAAGATCATATCTGTTACTTTTAATTTTTATGGTTCGCAAAAGAAATTACATAAATGTAATATACAGAGAGAATTAGCTTGAAGAATGATGTCTAGGCTTTCCCTATTTTATGACGGATTTACAATTTTTTGCTGAAAATGTGCCAATGCTAAAAATATCAAAAAAGTATCTTCTGAATAAAGATATAAAAGTGGTAACTTATGGTAGCTTGAGAATAATAAATTTAAAAATTATTAGACTGACTTAAATTCTCGGATTGACAGACAAAGAAAGAATTGCACTCATGCAATTGCATTAGTCATGAAATATAATAGGAGTGATATTATCACATACTAAGCACTTTTGTATACATGAATTTCGATGAGTATGCAGCAGTGGTGAAATGCTACCGGTTCGCACTAGTTCGGATGAACTGGTAGTGATAAAAACTACTACTTTGGGCGAACTGGTAGTAAAAAAAAAAAGCTATTTCCTACGATCAGCTGTTCTGTTTTACAACTTCGTTTTGTTAATGTGTTTTATTTTGTTTGTTCCTGAGATGAGTAGCAGAACTGCTTCAGGTGGAAGTTGTATATTGAAAAACAGGTGACAGAAAGTCATGATGGATGGATCCAAAGAACAAGAGCAGAAGGAAAACAGTATTATTCCTAAATGCATTATAACTGTATTAGACAGCTTCTAAATTAATTTGTTTCTTCCTCTATATCAGAAGTGGGGCTATAAGCATGGCCAGCTGAGGAATTCTGGAAGTTGAAGTCCTTAAATCATAAAATGGTCATTGTTCTCTATCCCTGCTCCATAGGAACCTTTGCAAGTATAAGGCAGGGTAGGTGTGGCTAACAAAATTAACTCAGTCTCCAAGGTGAAAAGCAGAGCATTACCCATTCCTGAATGATCTTCCCCACCACACTGGAGAATATAGTTTTCTTTTTCATCTATAACATTGTGCATGAAGTACAGAACAGCCCACAAAAACAGCCTACAAAACAGAAGGTATGTTCCAAATGAAGGAGGACATTTCCTAATCAAGGCTTGAGTATAATTTAAGCACCTGCTGATTCTAAACCTAATCTGGATGGTGTAAGATAAAAAAAGAATTGTTGAGTAAGGAAAATACTCTCAATAGAGACATGTAAGCTTCCTTATGAAAGTGACAAGGGATAAACATAATTTAAGCCCACAAACATTTGAAAGTGGTTCAGACAGAAGTCTTCTCTAATTGACAGATGTATATGGACTGAGGTGGAAATCAGACTTGCAAGACTGTCATTGTAGTCAGTCTCTTCAATTAAAAGAAATGCTTTTCTGTGGAGTGAAGTGCAATATAATAATTATAAGTTGTCCTTGAGTTAGATGGCAGTTGGGCCTGGGCTTGTCATTGTTAAGGAATGCAGTTGTAAAGGGTGATGTCACAAGGTTGCATCGTTTATCAGTGGTAATGCCAGAAGTCTCCAGTGCCATCATAAATCCAGGGCATGCAGTCCTTAAATTGGAAGCTGCAGGAGTCCCAGATAAGGAGTGTGAAGGTGCACATGTGGAAAGTGTGAGTTGTTGCTTTTTTAAAGCCAGAGGAGGCATTGAGAAGCAGCAGCGAAGAAAACTGGGGACAGAGAGCAGTATATTCCTTCCCTCAGTATGAGGGGAAAGTTCTGTTTCCCTCAGACACAGCCAAGATTCAGAAAAAACAAACAGTCAAAAAGCCCAACCAGGAACAAACAAGGAGAAAAGATGAACAAAAAGTACAGATTTTTGACACAACAGAAATAGAAAGTAGAACCTAAAATAGAAAATAATTAAAATAGACAACAGCTTTATTATTAAGATTCGTTTCTACAATAGCTGTAGGCATTTATAATTCACAATTCCTTTTTTTTTTACTTGTAAATTTTCCTTTTGTAAAAATAAAAATCTTTCCCTACAGGGAAGATTCAAAACCTCAACCAATCGTCCATGTTTCCATTACTTGGTGACTTTTCAAGTCTGGCTGGTTTGGTTATTGGTCAAACATGCAAACAAAAAACAACAACCCTGTGTGTCATAACCACACCATAAGTAATCTGACAGGGCCCCCAATCATCCTAACCCAAGGCCAGAGTAAATAACTAGGGCTTTAATGCTTTCTGGAACATCATCCAGGTAAGATCCTCATGGAAATCAGGGGGAATCTCATTTCAGAATGAAGAGTGGAGGCATATTTTTTGGGTTCCAATAGATAAATTTAATTAAAGAATCAGAAGTGTTGTATTAAACATGGCTGATACCACAGGGGATAAGGCAGACCCTCAAGTAGCCAGGGTCTATTTCATGCAGAACACTGTAGATCATAAGTAACATTTTGAATCCCAGTTTTGAAGCATAGTGGAAATACTATGACATCTTCCTATCACAGCTTACCAAGCGCCCAGGCAGTGTTCTAGCTGGAATAAAAGGTATTTGCCAGCCTAGTACTTATCCCATATGCAAGTGGAAAACTGCAAAAGTGTTCCTTAAAAACTGTAGGCAAATCTGATATCTGAACAGTAGGTATATGCATGTATCTAATCTAAACTATATATATAAAAGCGAAAACCACTCACGCATCATCATGAAATCTCCAGAACCGTAAAGCCTACAAACTTGAAATTTGGCACGTATGTTCCTCTTGGCTTCTAGGTGCTCGCTAAGAAAGGATTTTTCAAAATGACCATCAGATCATTATTATTTCATATACAGTTTTATATTCACATGCTCTGATGTAAGGATCTACTCCCCCTCCCCACCTAAAAGGAACTCTGTTCCAACTGCCATTTGCCTTATATTAACATGCTCAGATGCTACATCTTCGCTAAACCGTGGGTGGGCATGGCCAGCGTGTGACTCATCCACCCTGTGGGCTGGGACATTCTACTCCCCCCTCTGTTCCAACTGCCTTATATTAACACGCTCTGATGCTACGGAGTTACATATTCTACATTACGTTTCAGGCTTTAAGTGTCTTTATCACACCCAATCACATAGTTTTGTAGCGAACCACGGGAATCCAGCTAGTGTATAAACATATCTTACAATGCTGGATCTCTTTTGAGTATACAGATATGTCACTTAGGTTATCTAAATCAGTAAATACAAACATTATTTTTTCTCCCAGTATGAACACTAATAAAATGAACACTTACAGTCAGCAATATGAGCATTAAAAATGGTGCACACTTCAGCATAATAGTATTCACTAAACACACATTTGTGTATTGTGAACATCAAAGACACCCACACCCGATACCTATTGGGCCATTACACACATTTGGGATTTAAGAGAAAGGACTCGTAATGGATATTGTGGTATATGTAACCAATCACAAAGTACCACTTTCTAGGAGAAAATTGGTGTGTTTCTGGAAGAACAAACTTCCTAAGTATAAAAAGGGATGCATGCGGGTGGGTAGGGCATGATTGGTCTCCAAATAACAATGACAATAATGAGTAATATCATTCTCTTGCCACAAAGGAAAATAATATACTGAGTTCACAAGAAACAAGCACAGCCACATGCAAACAAAAACAAGCAAAATACATACACAACATTGCAAAGTCAGTTCATTCAAATAACTGAAATAAAACATGCCATGTAGCCAAAGTAAGTAAATGAGTAATTTGCTTTCTCAAGACCTATCAAGAAGAGATTTCAATTATTGAAGTAAAACGGAATAAATCACAACATGACAATACACTTAAATGGCCATAATGGGAGTAGATGAGAAGTGGAAAGCAGCTAAGCTGTACTTTGATGACTGGAAGTGTAGCTAAATTCTAAAAATTCTCTAAACACTAAAAATTCTCACCAGTATAAAAAAAGGTCAAGTTAAATTTACAAAACAATTGTAATATTTTTTTCAAAATATCAAGAGCAAATTGAAAACAGTGCCACATGGCTAGACAGAATTAAATGAGAAAAAATGAGGGGAGTATTTTTTTACTTAAAAGAAAATAGGAAGTAAGGAACCCTGGGAAGAACTTACGGACATGTTAAAACACATAAAGAAACACACAATAAATTCAAAGCACACAATAAATTCAAAGTAAACCTTCTGAAACATAGAGATGCTAAAATAGCATTTAAAGTAATATAAGAACAGGTTAAAAAAAGAGATTAAGACCACAATAGAAGAATGAAATAAAATATAATTTTGCAGAAAGTGAAATTTTTGAGGAAAAGTTGGAATGCAGTAGTAAAAAAAAATAAAATTAATTTTCAGCCATGTAACACTGACTATACAGATAATTCATTATTTGTGCATTATTTTTAATTTTTTTTAACCTGTCTTTATTATTTCTATAGCATAAGATGGTGAACATATCTAATACTCCTTCGTTCTCTTATTTTCCTCACAAATATAACCCTGGAGGTGAGTTGGGTTGAGAGAGAGTGACTGGCCCTAAGTCACCCAGCTGATTTTTCATGCCCAATTGGTATCATTTTGTTGAGTTAAAATGTATATTCATAATTAACATTTAATCAATTTATTTCAGATGTGCACTTAAAATGGGAATTAGTAAGGTAACAGAACAGCAAAATTATTACTGATAATAACAGTTGTATGAAGCAAAGACTGTATCTGTTCAAAAACTAAAAATGTTTATATGTTGAATAAATAAATCAATGATCCAATATTTGTACTGGTTTCCTAATAATTTTTCAGCAGGTTTTAAAATGTCTTTCCTATTAAGTTTAAGCACCATTGACATCCTGGACTTTTAATGTCAAAAGTCTGCATCTTATATTTAATACTAGCTGGATACCCATGCTTCACTATGAAACTTTGTTTTTATTTTGTTTTATATTATCTTCTTTTGATTTATTATTTTATTTTTGTTTCTGATTTATTTG
>JANHFP010006645.1:81659-92105 GCA_032468135.1 Calamaria suluensis
GGGGGCACTTGGGGGGGGGGGAGAGGCGCTGGCAGAATCGGAAGCAGAGGAGGGAATCAGAGACCGGAGAGGCTGCCAAGGAAAACAGGATAATCATACCCAGAGATTGCAAAAAACAAAACAAAAACCAGACCAATTTGCTCTGCCTGCATTAACCTGATGGGCTCCTGATATACTGGCCCAAACTAGCCCCTATTTTCCGTCTGTCTCCATCCTGGGCAGTTAGGAAAAAAACAACAACACAGCTATAATTTTGACAGCAGGTGAAACGGGCTGTGTGCTCGCGGGCTTAGAGAGCGGGAAGAATAGCGGATCACAGACCAAGATCCATGCTCTCTCTTGATCCCCCCTGGGCTATGCCAGCCCCACAACTGCCCTGCTTGTGCCTCTTCTGGAGTCCCCGGACCCTCGCCCCAGTCTTGGCTATTATTTTGAGGCATCTCACTGTGTGATTTACTTATTTTAAAAGGGGGGGGGGAGACAGCCAATGCCTTTCCTGGATGCGCCCACCCAGGCCTGGCTCTGCGTATTGAATGGTGGGCAACATCTGGAGAAGGAAAAAACAGCCCTCCATTTTTGCCGTATTGCCTAAGTCAGGGGTCTCCAGCCTTGGCAAGTTTAAGCTTTGCTGGCTGGGGAATTCTGGGAGCTGAAGCCCTCCAGGCTTAAAGTGGCCAATGTGGGAGACCCCTGGTCTACGTCGGTCGTCTCAGATCTGCCCTCACTGCCACTTTGGCTTCCCTTCGCCCGGGTGGCATCAAGGGGGAGGGGGCGCCAGGCAAGGGGATGCAAGGAGCGGGCATCAAGCGGGGTGGGGGCTGCATTGGGGACCATGGCCGAGAGATCCCAGGGACACAAAGCGTGGGAATGGAATGCCAGCCTTTGCCAGAGAGAGGCCAGACGCAGAGCTCCGACCAAAAGAGCTCGCCTGAATGCGATCGGGCACTGGCCAGATGACCAAAGGGGGGGGGGGAGAAGGAAGGACCTGGGAGGAGGAGGAAAAAAATGCACTGAATTTACAACATTCAGATCCGGCTCCACTAATGCTGTGACCGCTGGGCCTTCAGGACAAGCACACTTTTCTCTCTGCAGCTGGGGCAGAGGGTCCCCCTTTCCGAAAGGCTCCGATATTCGGGGTTCACTCACTGCTGTGAAAATGGCTGGGGGGGAGGGACACATCAATGCTTACAGCAGCCGAAGGGGCTCATTAAATCTATTTGCAGGCTGAACTGGAGTCCGCAGGCATTCAGCCTAAAAACCTCCAGAACTGGGCATTCTTTTATTTATGGGAGGGGGGGGAGGGCAGGAGGGAGGAAGACTAGTTCACAAGCTGCACTGTTGTAGTGTGTGAATTTGCTGCTGAGAATTGTTAAAGATCTACTAGAAAAAAAAACAGTCACTAAATCACAGGTGTCAAACTCACAGATGTCAAACTCAATGTGATGTCACATTGCCATCACATGATCTTTCAACAACATTTTCCCTTCACGGAGCTGGAGTGGCCATAGCCTACATGTGATGCATCCAGCTCGCAGGCCACCAGTTTGACATCCCTGCACTAAACGATGGGACTCAGTTCTTAGTCTGTGAATTTTGGTTTTCCCCTTCTTAAATCACATTGTTTTCTCCTGAGAAGAAATGAAATCAATTAAATGCAAAACATGTCACTGATACGTTTTATGCCCTGGGCAGGCAGCCATTTTCCCCATGTTTGCGGCAGATTTTCTAAATTATTAGCAGGAACTAAAAAATCAGTGCAATTGAGTTAGGGCCTCTGTGTCAACGCATGGCAGCAACATTCAGGCCTCAACAAGCCAGCTGAAGTGCTGTGATATACTCTCTCTCTCTCTCTCTCTCTCTCTCTCTCTCTCTCTCTCTCTCTCTCTCTGCCCTGGAAGACTCTGTTATGTTATTAAAATTAGCCCTGTGATCGCTTTGGCTTCAAGTTAGCCGCTGGAATTCTAGCTTGCTATTCTGGACAGTCATCTCCATGCTTCCTCACCAGAAGCAATCCAGAACTGCTGTTCTCTTACCAAGCAACGTTTTCCTTGACAACACTTATCACACTGGTATCTTTAGCCTCATTAGCAAGCAAGGGATATGCCCAGCAACTGTCTGCGGCACATGCATTTTTATATAAGTCTTTCCCAATTTATATATTGAAAAAGGTCTTGCTTGGAAAGGGTGAGCATTAATTACTCGCCCAATTTTACTTAGCGTAATTCTCTTGTACTTACAAGTGGAATATTTATTTTAGCTCAGTGCATGGCTATCTTTATTTTATTCCTGTCGTGAATTATGCTTATAGAACACAAGGGGCCTTTGAATCCCCTTGGAATATATTCTTTAAAGCCCAAGTGCTACCAGCAGAACTGCTTGACAGTTTGCAGGCTTTAAAATGCTCTGAAGTTTTAATTATACTGCTCAAGGCACATCTTATTAACATTTAATTTTCTTGTTGCATGTCTCTGTATAAGCAGTAAGGTGAAACAACCCAGAGAAAAATCTGAAGTCATCTCATGCCGTGTTCAAATGACATTAAGCAAGGCAGGCTGGATGACAGCTTCCTAACTAAAGATGGCTTGGAGCTCAACTGGAAGCAAAGTCCAGCTGCTTGTGGGAAGGCCATTGAAGCAAAAGATGAATAACTTAAAGAACCTGGAGGAAGCCAAATTGGGGAGGAGGTTGAGATCTGCTGGGTGCAAATTGAAACGAAGGACTCTTGGATTTAGCTAAACAAAAGCAATTAGTTCAAAAGGATCTGTCCTTTTTCCAACAGTCTAGTATGGGCAGTGTCAACCTGCAAAAATGACTTCAGCTGAAGCCTTGCTTACTTCTGCTTTGTTTCTTGGTTGCCATTCAATGGGGAGGAGAAAACCAAGGGGGACAACAACCCAGGAATGTGATGCTTCAGTCACAACATCTCCCAGCATTTGAACCAATGTCATTTCAACGGGCATTTGTCAAAGTTGAGTGGAAACCTATACCTGGAATGATTGGCCCATGTTACCTAAGGGACAATGGCAGGGTGGATTATTATTATTTTAACTATCCCTTAGCTTGAGAATAATACAATGTACTCAATAAAGGATCTCTTAGAACCTTTGGAAACGTCGTCAGAGTCCTGACTCCCTGAGTTCATTACTCGGAACAATGGCCGGAAGAGAGAAGGAGAAACAAACTGTGTATCCTAAGTAGAAAAAAATGTCAGTGTTGACATTCATCTGGCTTTCTGTGTCAGAAGTTAATAGAATCTACATCCACCTGCCAGTCCTCTTCTCGGTGTTTAACTTTGGTTGACCCACAGAAATATCCCTTCTATACTGACGATTCAATTTGGGAATTATCTATTTATTCCCTATTGAAATGATCAAACTTCTTGTTTTAACAGTATTTTTGTAGCTATACAAAGTATTGGACAGATGTGTAATAGTAAATTCATCCTCAGCAGGAGCAGAAAAAACAAAAGCTTTGTCTGTTTTTCTTCTGTCTATCTTGCAACATTAAAAAAAGCATGGAACCCCAGTTTAGTATCAAAGACTGGTAGTCCTATTTCTGAGACTAGTTCATATAAGTTGCTCATACTATTCAGTAGAAAATGACTGACTGCAACAACAATTGCCTCTCACTTACACAGAAACCCTCGTCAAACCCTCTGCTTGTTGCCACGATCATCAGAGTGAGGGTCTGCATTTAGGAGTAAGGACTGGCCAGTGTTTCCTGCCATTCACCATGACTACATCTGTGAATCTGTCTCTTCTCTGTTGACTGGACATTTAATGTCTATCATAGATAAGGAGGCCTACTATCATTGTTTCAAATCACTTTGGTTATTGTTGTTGCGATAATAAACTGAAGCGCAAAGAAGCAAAAATGGAGAGTGGAGGGAGGCCTATTGTAGAAAGTGCCAAAGCATTCATATGGACGGTGTGATGAGGGGAAAGGCCTCCCTAATTTTCCACTGGAATTGACTGGCTACCCTAGCTAGCCAGGATATCCTACTAAAATCTTCTTTTTCTATGTGGCTCCCTGTCAAAATCCTATTTGCAGGCTTTGAAGATATCATAGATTCCAACTTCTATATCTGCAGAGTTATGTAGGCTAAGTAAAATATGAAAATCATCCTGAAGATAACAAGATAGTTGAAGAAGATTCTCTGAAATCTATGTATCCAGAAGTCGCCAAGTTTGAAGAACATAAACAGGAAGGAGGAATATACACTTCATAATAAATAAAAAATAAAACACAATCTTGACTTAGTTACACCAATGCTAATGGACCATTGGTATTGCAAATTCATAGGGTTGCTCTGGCTGTAATCCTAAACACACCTACTAGGCAATAAGCCCCATTGAACACAGCAGGACTCAATAAATGTAAGGATTTATTATGCGCATGCATTGCCGCCGCCACCATTGAATGATTATATTTGTCTCTACTCTCCCTTGACTTTCCAAAGGGACACTCCTGCATTCAAATGAGCTTTAGATTAAGAGCAGATCTTTTGCAGGGTTTTGTAAACATTGCACATCTATTTTATGCATTTTAACTATGTTTATGCATGAGAAGAAAGAAAAATGATCAAACATACCAAAAGAGATTTGCCAAAGAGATATTTAGACGTGCTCATCTGAGAGTAGTTTTTGTGGCTGGGGATGAGGATGATAAAAGGCAACAAGTCCGGTTGCCATTAGACAACAGGCCTTCATTGCTAACCCTAGTATGGTTAATTTGTGGGGTATGCCCAACTTCTGGATCCTTTAATATAGTCAGTCCTCTAAAAGGAGAAGCCGTCTATCATTACAACATCTTTCATTGTCAATTCTAAGACTGGTTGCTACACTTGTCGTTAATTTGGTTTTCTTTATTTCGTTTCTGTATTTAATTATAGTCTCTTTTTTTTTTCACTGTGCTCTTTGACTTTCATTACTAGAGTTTCCAGATCATTTGCGTTTCAAGCTGTCAGAATAATATCAAGGTACGAATTATTGACATTTTCTCCTTCAAGGAGCCATGGTGGTACAACGGGTAGAATACAGCATTGAAGGCTAACTCACTGTTCACAGCCAGGAGTTTGATTCTGAGCAGCTCAAGGTTGACTCAGCCTTCCATCCTTTTGAGGTCAGTAAAATGAGGACCCAGACTGTTGGGGGCAATATGCTAACTCTGTAAACCTCTTAAAGGTAAAGGTTCCCCTTGCACATATGTGCTAGTCATTACCGACTCTAGGGGGCGGTGCTCATTTCCATTTCAAAGCCAAAGAGCCAGCGCTGTCCAAAGACGTTTCTGTGGTCATGTGGCCGGCATTACTGAACGTCAAAGGCACACGGAACTCCTTCCCACCAAAGGTGGTCCCTATTTTTTTCTACTTGCATTTTTTACGTGCTTTCAAAACTGCTAGGTTGGCAGAAGGTGGGACAAGTAACGGGAGCTCACCCCATTACACAGCACTAAGGATTCGAACCGCTGAACTGCTGACCTTCCGATCGACAAGCTCAGCTGTCTTACCCACTGAGCCACCATGTCCCTTATGTAAACCTCTTAGAGAGGGCTATAAAACATTATGAAGTGGCAAATAAGTCTAAGTGCTAGAGTCCTGTTGTTATCCAATTGCAAACCCATGCTCATCTTCTCTCACTGCAGCTTCCTTCAGCATCTAGGTTGAATAAACAAAGGGGGGAATTGTACAGTCACTTCTTTGCTGATCTGGAGCCAGTCTCTTTCATCATGTGTTCTTGGACTGTGTGTGGCTTCATGTTCTATGCATAGACTGCACTAAAAGATAGCACATTTCAGAGTTTGACATAGCCACTGAAGCTCAGGATAACTGTTTTAGTAGTTGTTGGCTTGTTCATTTGATTACAGTTCATACTGTTATCTTTTTCATCTGCTTAATAAAAGAAAATTGCATGTCTGTGTGTGAGAATACCGACTCCAGTAATTAAATATGCAAAATCATTGTTTTATCTGATGCTGCTGATTATTTGCACCCTGTTATTACAATTATCACTCAAGGCTGTGTGGGTTTAAAACAACCAGCAATTTAGTCAATGCCTACATATCCCACTTTTTTTCATTAATTATTCTGATAACCAGCTTTTTCAAAATGGAATTGTTTTTTTTTTTTAAAAACACAAAGCCACCCACTTCAGGAAACTGTTTTTACCAAACTGTTTCTACCAAACCAAAGTACTGAGGTGGGATGTGCCTGTTTCTGACACAACTTAACAAGCCCTAAAACAGAGAATTTATATTTTGCTTTCCATTCTCCCTCACCAGTTCAATGCACTCCCCAATCCCATTGGGCTGGTCCCAATATATCCACCTTCACCCTTCTCTCTTAGTTTTTCTAGCACTAAGGACACTGAATAGAAAGTTGGAGAGGAGACTTTCAGGAATCTGATGTCAAGTATCATCTAAGAAGTAGAAAGAAAACTTAGCTGAAGCTGTTCAATCCAATTTAGCCTCCTAATGTGAACAGTTGGCAAATGAAGCCTGGAAGCCCTTTCAGAATAATTGGTGAGAATCACTTTGACCATCCAGATGTTGTTTCATTGGTTGTTTCAAGAAAGAAGGGAATCTTTTATAGTTAGAAACTTCCTGGGTAAAAAAAGAAAATTAAATACCAGCTAAGGTGTTTTGGCAGGGTGGATTCTAGCACAATAAGTCAATAGATGTTAGGCAACTAATCTTTTTTCCTTCTTGGTCAAAGTATTGTTCTAAAAAAAGAAAAAAATGCTGGCAAAATACATATGATGTTTTTTCCTCTATTCCTATTAAATTACATCAACCAGATGGGGTGACTGCACAATACAAACCTCATCTGGATATACCAAAACAACTTGTTTATCGTTGCTCTCAATCGGTGTGGTAACACAGTATGAGAATTATGCATTCTGGATTGAAAACTAATCATAATGTTGCATGCATAGAAATGGATGTGCTGCTTGAATCCGTTGTATATTCTGAAATGTTGATAGTTGCTCTGTTTTGTTTCTTCCATAAGAAATCAGCAAGTGGATTTGTGGAACATGTTACATTCCTATCTTGCATCTGGCAGGAGACTCATAGAACTGAAATAGCCCCATTAAAAGCAGGTTAAGAGAGACTTTTATGACAATTTGAGAACCATTCTATTCATCTAATGAGAAGAACTATTGGCTGGCCAATGGCATTACTTTACAATGAGGCAAAATAGAATTAGTCATAACTTTCAAAAGCTGTTGAGAATCATGCTTATAGGTTGCTAAGCAGAAGTATTTCCAGCTGGGGTGGCAGCTTGCACAGTTTGTTTGGCAGTAGTTTTGTGCAATCATCCAAAAGGCACAAAAAGAGAAGAGTTCCCTGCAATTTGGCTTATGGGTTTTGCTACATTGCTGATTAATGCAATTTCTCAGAGAGGTTAGCACAATTCAGCTGACGCTGCCACTGCATTTAATACAACAAAAAATAGTTTTCAGTCAAGCCTAATATGACAAATGAAATGTTTTCCTTTGTGCAATCATCCATGAAGGGGGACCACTGAACACTGGAATCTAGAAATGATGGTAGTGGGGGAAAGCTGTAAGGATGTAGAATAGTGAGATTACATTTGCCTTTTTGCACCCTCATATTAACTAGCCTATGGCCTAGAATGGCCACATTTGTGTTTCATTACCTCAGTAAGTACATCTACAAGCATGGATATAAATGAGGGGAGGGAAAACTAACTTTTAATCATCCAGATACTAAATATAGTCCCGTTTTGAAAAGCTGTTAAAAGGCAAAGTAATATGTGTAATCTTCAACAGACTTTTAATGTACATAAATGTAGATGGATTAATTTATATTAAAAGTCTGTTGAAGATTATGTCTGTATTCCTTCTAATAGCAAGGGCAACCAACCATGTGCCAAGCCATATCATGAGGAATGTACAAGATTTTTAAAAAGAAAAAGAGTTTTGCTTCTGAAAATGTGTTCCAGCTCATGGAAGCAACACAGTTTGTGCTCATTTGCATAGGAGAATAATTAGGCACGAATCGTGCCTCTGTGAAGAACATAGAGCTGATCTTGGAAAGAAGGGAAGAATACGTGAGCCATTAAAAGGGAGGGGTGCTTTCAGAAAAAAAGTATGCAGTCTTGAGAAAGTGAGAAATTCATAACAACCGCACCTCCGTTTTGTTTATTTGTATCCAACTGTATTATTTTCACCAACAATTCAAATGTTGTTGTCTATAAGATGGGAGAGAGAGAAAGTTGGACTGGCTTTCAGGATTTTACCTTTTCATAACAAATAACATGCCCAGAAACTCTGCTATGCCGTTTCCTGACTAGGCCTGCCTCAGAGAGCGACATAGTTTCAAAATCTCTAGGACATATCAGTACCTCAGCATCAGCATGTCACAGACCATGAACTAGACCTGCTTCGTACAAATTGAGTTCTTATTCTGATAAGTTACCATTCACCAAGATGAATACCTATGGCTTGAATGAACTAAATTAAAGTTTTCAAATTGCTGATATATACATTGTTTTACTGATGGCTATAGGGTCTGGATCTTCTCTTCCTGCTGTTGCTTTTGTGAACAGACATTGCTAATAGTTGATTGATCACTAGTAGTACTCTTGTGTATTTCAAATGTCCCTTTGACCTCACTTTCCTTTCCCTCCCTCTTTGCCAATATACCTACCACTAATGCAAATGCACTGGCAAACTGGTATAATGAACATTTGGAGACAGGGATTTCTTCCTCAGGAAATAGGTTATTCTTTGAATGGCAGCAAGACTTTTTAGGGTTTTTATGTGCTTCACACTTGTGGTCAAAATAAATGTCGATTTGGATAGTACAGAAGAAGAGAACAGTCATCTTTCTACGCAAAAAAGAGATAAGGCTTTATGTTCAGGGTATGCTCAGAGCTCATTTTCAAGTGTAAGATGTGAAGTCAACATGGGTCACTTGATATGATTGAGATATAAGCTGGTACTATTACCCATACCTGAAGATTTCAGTTCTCTACAGAGTCATAGGTCTCTCTTCCTTCTACTTCCATTGCATAAATCATCTAACTTATCTGGGTATAATGAATATTAAATGGCCTATGGAGGAAATCATATTAGCAGACTTCTTTTATTATTAGAACGACTGCTGAGAATAATGGTCAGTTCCTTTGATGAAAGATGTGTAAGGGAAGATAATAAAATATGGAGATTGGTAATAAATCATTTTGACCAGGTACGGAAGTAAAGCAATAAACACACTGAAATGAAAAGGCGACCACTTTGACTAATAGAGCCATTCTTTTTCTTTTCCCAGAGGGGTTTCATTCTTCCACCCCAGTACATGAAGATTGCAAAACCCACTACATCTCCCCCACCCACCCAAAAAAAGGCCTTTCAGCACCATAGAATGAATATTCTTCAAGTCTGCACTGAGATATTCATTATGATTGTTAACAGGCTGTCAAATTTACATTCTTACTAATGACCCTTTTCCTGTAAATGAGGCTTTCCTTTGGGGAGGTACCTGTTCAAAGTGGCAAGGGGGGTGAGTGTCATTTTTTTTTGATACTGCTGACTCACAGTTGTGTAAGTCAGAATTGCTTTCAGATGCATCTGTTTAGTACATTGTACACATCTTTCTGCTTAAACCCAAACACTCGCATCATCTTGTTCCAACTTTGGAAACCTCTTTGCATAGTGTGCATCTTACCCTTTCAAGAATTAACCCTCAACTGTAAGTGCCATTAAAGCCTCACTGTTTATTCAGCAAAAGCAAATATTGTCTCTTTGACTGTTAGGCTAGGATCTGATCCAATCACAAATCTATACAGGAAGTGCCAGCAACAAACAAATATATGTTTGATATTGGCCTGTGTACTGGGGAAGGGAGGTGACAGGATCTTATCTTTGTCACAAAACAATTTAATTTGTACCTGCTCCTGATTGTTGTGGCAGTGACTCTACAAGATATATATCATTTAACCATTTCAAATTTTTGGAAGAAATATCCATCTGTGTTCAGTTCCAAGTGGGAAAAAAGACACTGGAAACATAGAGACTGCTTGGAAAGATGGTTTAATGGTGGACAGGATCACATAGTTTGCGTTCCTGAGCAGAAAAGGGACGAGATGCTGTGTGTTCCTTGGTTTTATGCTCTCTCTGAGCTTTGAACTTCCTGGGGCATAGGAAGAGTATCCTGATTGGTTGTTGGAGTCCCAGGGGGTTGGAGTCTTAGCTAGCCTTGCTGGCTGATGTAATCTTCCCAGGTTCCATGTGGTGAGTTTCTGTTGCTGTCTGGGTTTGATTATGTTTCATTGACAAAGGGAAGGGGAGGCAAGCAACTTCATGGAACTGCTTGCCTTTAAAACGTGTTTCTCCATTTCCCATCCAGGGAAATATAATATTCTGCCTTTTTAATATCTCCTAAAATATTTCATTCTTCTAGGAGAGGATAACTGCTAACTTC
>JANHFP010006645.1:159357-171061 GCA_032468135.1 Calamaria suluensis
ATTGTCCCACCAACAGTCTTGCTGCTGTTATAAAGTTCAATATAAGTTTCATTTCTTTGTTATTACAATCCATAGCTTTTTATTCAATAAATTCTTGAGCCTTTACTGAATATACAATTAACCATCTTAACACAATACTATATTTTTAAAAAAAAGAAAAGGAGTGGTTTGATAGCTAACCTGTAAAATGTAGTGAACGAACATGTACTGACACACAACATATGAGTGATGCTTGGTCGCTCAACAGTGTCTCTTCCTTAATTTCAACCTTGGGGAAAAAGAAAGAAAGAAAGTGGGAGTCAGCCAGCCTTGTTCAGTGAAGATCTATTTAACAGCAGAGACACAGGCCTCATTAATGCTTTTGGCGCTCTCCCAAGGAAAGAACAAGACAACATACTATTCAAGTATTTGAAAATTTAAAGATATCCTTGTTGGCCACAATTGTCACAGCTGAGCCACTTATAGATCTGGTCTCCCCAATAATTGAGCCTCTTACTTCTCCCCCAGAGGACAAGGGATTGTATGAATATGAGATCATCGAAAAGAGAAGCCATGATCCACAGGGGCCATTAGAGGTCCCAGTAGAGATGGAGATGTGTCATTGTTATGTGAATATCCTGATACTTTCAGCACCAAACCAAGAGATTGAGAGAGGACCCACATCAGGGCCATCATCTCAAAGTCAAATGAAGTATGACCTAATAACTCCTTGCCCTACACCTAGAGATGAGGCACCAGAATGGCAAGCTCTGTTAGCTGGTGCTAAACCCACTTATTCTGAACAAGTTGCTCAGGACTTAGGTCCCGAGGACCTAAGGACTTAGACAGCACTCCCCCCTTTTTAGAGAAGGCCAATTTTGTGCTTGATGACACCTCAATGCATTACAACAACCCTACAACTTCCCATTGTATAAAGCAAATTTCCTGATGAGCCACAAAAGATTACCCTCTTTTCCTTATAATCTGTTATATACCTTTCAATAGTCCCTGGGCCCATAATATCCATACAAAACTTTTGAAGATCGGGATCTCCCCCTCTGAACTTCTTCTAAACTTAGATGCTGCCAAATCACTGATTTTTCAACTGCTAGAAGACATTGATAAACAGCTAAATCTGGCACACGGATTGGGAACATGCTCACCGTTTGCTCTAGGCATTGTCTCCTCACCTCACCCTCCGTCTTATCTCTCCGCGCTACACTCCTTCACACATAGGCTTGCATTTATGAAGGCCCGATTTAATGTGATCCCCTCGAATGTCCTCGATAGCAGGCTTTCGGGGGGGGGGGCGTAAAATCCTTCTACTGTTCATGTGATGTCCGATTTCCGGAATCCCTGTTCCATATTACATTTGTCTGTCCCCATTACCGGGAGATAAGATCAAGTTTTATCACGCCTATCTCCCAGAGATTCCCCGGCTGTCCTGACAAGTTCAGCCTTTATTTCCTCCTTCAGGACGCAGACCACAATATAACCTTAAAGATGGCATTGCTGCAGTAATGGCAGGAAAAAAATGGGGGAAGGGACGAGTAAGTCCAATGGCACAGGTTCACCAATATCAATAGTACGGTTTGTACCCGAGACTATAGTTGGTGTACCATCTAATAACTCAACTATATTTGCAAATCATAATTTTCTTTATGTGTGTTTTGATCTGGTCTTTGACCGCAATACAAAATTACTTACTTACTTAAACAGGGATAAGAATGTGTGAAGATGTGGGAAAAATGGGAGGTGCCAAGCGGACAGAAAAGGTAAGAAAAAAGAGAGAAACCTCAGTTAGGCATTAACCAAGAAACCAAATTCTTCCAGCAAACATCCCTCTCAAATCTCTTGAATCTTCAGAAGCATACAGCCTATACAGCAATCATGACTGCAGAATTGCCCCCTGCTTCCTTTTCAACACCTTCTTCTGTTCACATCAACACATATGATTTCCTCAATTGACAGGTTCATATAATTGGAAAAAAATGGAGAAGGGAGTCCTATGTAGAACTGAAAGAGGTGCCTTATATCATAAGGGAATGTGCAACAAAAAACGTGTCTATGGATGTTTAGAACATATTTTCTCTAGATTCATCCCACTGTTGTGTCACCTACTCCCAAGCTGTCTCCTATCTGCAAAAGCAGACATTTTATATTTTCCAGCAACACTCAGACACTCAGAAGCAGCAGACAAAACAGCTGTGGAGGGGTCTGAAAAAAAGATACAGGTCTTTTAATTCTCTTTTAATGCTTCGTATACATTCCTGGAGGTGCCAAGGCACTTTCTTCAAAGAGTTAGTACAGCTCTAGAGATATAAATGGGACTCTGAATTCTTGGAGGAAAGAAATAATATGCATCTAAATAATAATTAACACAATAATTCACATTGTGAAGCCTAGAGGGCTGGATGAACTACATATCCTATGCTTTTCACTATTTTGATTCTGACTCTCTTTGAAATCAGGTGGGGGTTTTTTCTGATTCTGTTAAAGAAAGAAATAACATGACTTTCTAGTAAGTTCTTGACTGTAACAGTGACACACATGTAATCATCCCATATGTTTATGGCTATGTTTTGCCTATTTATATCTTTAATTGTATAATTTTTGTGCCAATGTCTATGTTTATACTGTTACTTGTTTCCTTGTACTTGTTGACAAAATGAATAAACAATAAATACATACATACATACATACATACATACATACATACATACATACATACATACATACATACATACATACATACATACTCTGCTAATTGCATGGGCTAATAGAAACCAGAGCATATGGAGACATTAGAATCAATAGTAAATAAAAACATGCATAACAAAGAAAAATATACCTTTTTCTAATAGCCCAAAAAGAAAAATGCCAGAGAGTGAGTGGCCCTATGTGGCACAACCAATAAATGTTCAGCCTAAAAATATATGTAATTAAAAAGTCAGATTTTCCCAATTATACCAAGGTGTTGGCAACCTTTGACAGGATTACATCTCTTCTTAAAGACCTTCTTTTTAGTTTTTGAGGAGAGAGCGAGCAATTTTCATATTAAATTTATGTTTTTCCTCCTCTGATTTTAAGCAAATCTTTAGCTTTTAATGTTATTGATATTTTGATATATATATATTTGGTGTAGAAACTAAAAGTGCCCTATTTAGACCAGAGTGAGAATTTAAAAAACTGTCTGATGTCTAGCTACGTTCCCAAAAATAAAACCAAACTGCCCCCTACTGTCCATTTCTAACTTTGAAGCTCATATTTGGTCTGAAAAGCAATAGGCAAAAAAAACTCTCTGAAAACACGATTCTGCAGCACAGGAAAGTAACAAGATGAATACAAATATTTGTGCAGGATCCTTTGCACGGCTATGTAACAAGCAGTGAGGCTTTGGGAAAAAAAGAAAAGCCGAATCCCTGTATTAAATTACATTGTGTCAATAGTATAAAAATTGGCCATTCCTCCCACACAGCACTGCATTTTCCTCTCTTTAACGTAGGAGCCTAAAAGAAAGAAAATGATGAGAGTCAGAATTCTCTCCTGACATTTCATTTCCTGAAAACTGCAATCTTTTTGCAATTTTAGCTATCTTTCCTGCCTCCCTGTATATATATATATATAAATTGTTCTTCCTACTGCAGTTATATAACACTTTCATCTGTCTGTCCTTCCCTTTTTTTGGTGGGGAAGGGTCAGTCTTGTAGCCGTCTCTTGCCTCCTACCTGGTACCTTCCAGTTGGGCTGGCCCTGCAAATCCTATCACTTTCTACCCAAGGTTCCCAAAGGCATTCTTAGACTGTGCCACATGGAATTTACTGTTGTTTGTGTGGATTTTAAGCATGTTTCTTTTGGAATAAGCATCATTTGGTCATAGAAAAGGATAATACTGTTGTCAATTTAATATCAGGACGAACATCTCTGATGAAGCTTAGGTTCTGTACTAGAGGAGGAAGAGGAGGAGGGGGGAGGAAGAGGATGAGGAGGATATAAGGTTGCTGAGGCAATCACCATCATATTTAGTGGAGGGGAGATGGTTCATATATCTGCCAGTCCAGATACTAACACCGGTCCATCTGCTACTAGTGACAATCTTTGAGAAACAATGTTAGTGTTCAAAGCCCAAATTCTGCTATTGGGAGAAAGTGAGAATTTCAACGTTAACATTCTTTTTGTGTGACCAGATCTCAGCGACAAATAATGTGTTTTATAAATCTTGAAAAGGAAATTAAAAGGTGGAAGACATTCTCAAGGAGGGCAAGCGGTATTCCTGTAGTCATGAGCCAAAAAGATGTATGTGAATTGTCCTGTCCTCAACAGTCCTAGCACGTGTTCATTTGTCTACAACTATTGTCGTCCCTCATACTTTCATTAAATCACAAGAGCAGAAACCATGAAACTTCTTCTCTTGAGCTTTTTCAATAGAAGTCAGTGTTCAAGGGAGTGGAGGTATTGCCCTTGAGAAATGTTCCTTCTATCCACCTGTTTCTTCCTCTAAATTTGGTGGACAAATGTGAAATAGTGGGTATCACATCTTCAGGACAGTTAAGAAGAAGGAAGCAATAATGCATGTGTGATGTTCCTGACCCAAATGTTGAAAGGTAGCACTTGCATCAGACTTCAGGATACAATGATGTAACGGCAGCATCCTCATATACAGTCAGCCTTCCCAGATAAACCACAAAATACAGCTATGTGACTTAAATCTACTTTATTGTAAGAATCTTGCAAGTCTAAAGGTACAAACTACCCGTCACCACATTTAAACATCTGATCAATTACGGTAATCCTCCTAGGTTGATTCCTCTGATTGTCTGTTTCCTAGGCATCATTTCTTTCTTTTGTCTTCCAAGGTCAGCCACACATTCTGTTATGTATACAAGTCATCCTTTGACAATCATCACAGTTTGCTGTGATGCCACTGTCAGTGAGATGAAATGAAAAAGAAGCATCAGTTTGGATAATCAACACAAGTCCTCCATTTATTTTTATTTTATTTTTTTCGACTTATATACCGCCCCATCTCCTAGGATTGAAGAAACTGGGAATGTTTAACCAGGAGAAAAGAAGGGGATGTGACATATGAGAATGTCATTCTAATGATCCACCACAGAGCAATTAAGCAAACCCCAAAAGCAAAAAACTTAAAACAACATGCTTGAATTGTCCAAAAAACAAATGATCTTCTTTATTCCAAGTTTCAACGATAAACATAAATTCCTGCCAAACAACTGTGGCTTCAGTTCAAAAGCAATTAAAAGCAGACGGCAAATGCAACACTTTGACCCCAGCAATTGCTGACAAATGCCAGCTGGCTTTTAAAGGCTCCACTCAATTATCCCTACTCTTGAGTAACCTTTTTTTTCTCCAGCACCCTTTTGCCCCTACGTCTCTCTCTGGTGTCCACTGGGGGTGCTGTTTCTTCCTCTGAGCTGTCTTCCTCAGACTCCACCCCCAGCTCCCTGGATTCTGTTGGAGCCTGCTCATCTTCTGAGCCTGACAGTTCCGCCCTGCTCTCTGCCAGCTGTTCCACCTCATCGTCTGAGTCGGATGCTGGCAGAGGCATGACAGTCATATAGAACAAGATCAAGACTTGTTCTCTGTCATTTCTTATGCATTTCTTCTAAATTTACAGGATGGTCAATTTTACCTAAGTGTTAAGGGAAAAGAATGTGAGAGTTTCAATAGTTTGGACCTAGGAAATGGTAATGCACAATGTTTTAAACACAACTCTAGATAGCCGCCATCTGAGACGCTTTTAATTTGGATGCTTTTAGATAGCCGCCATCTGAGATGCTTTTTATTTGGATCCCTGCAGTGAGCTGGTGGTTAAATGTGATGGACTGACTCCTTCCATCTCTATTGATATGTGTGCCATCTTAAGATCTCAAAGAATAATCAAATTATAAATATAATAATGAATAAATGATAATTAAATGCATCCACCTGATGAAGACCCAAGGGTTAGAGGAAGGCTTAGCAGTCTTCTAAATTTGAAACTGTAGGTGAACTTAGTCCTCAAAAATTCGATGTGAAGCCCTGGATCAGTTGAAAGGAGGACAGCCTTAGATCTATGGTCCCCAAATTAATTCTTAGAACTAATTCACACATACTCAAGCAAGTGCAATGTCGTAGGCAGAGTAATTGGAATATAAACCCCTATGGAATAGGAGACAGTTATTTTATGGAGAAGTATTTAGTCAAAAAGTGGAATTTTTTTTTTGATATTGCAGAGTGAGATACATTTTATGCATCAGACTTGGATGTGAAGGCAATCTAGCCGCAACATCTGTCACCCCATTGATCACTAGGGTTAATTTCGTTAATTTGCCTGGGTAGGTGGGTGCCCCCTTCCTCTAATGATCCATTCCATGAGCATCCCTCCCAAAGCTGCATGTTCGGTGGAAGAGAAGGACCATCCTAGAGAGAAGGAGTGTACATCTGACTAGCTGAAGAATGTTTGAGAAGATCAATACCTGCCTGAATATTGCCAATTCTTCAGATTTTTAAAAATCTAAATTAGTTCCGTTTAACAGAAAATGTTGTGTAAGTGACAGATTTGGGGTCTGGATGATGACAGCTGGATGAAAATGTGAGTAATGCGAGACAATCAAAACTTGTGATTTTGTCATGTTGTGATCCACTTTATACAGCAATTATAGAAGTAGTTTAAATAAGCATCCTACAACAAAGGCTCTTTTCTTCTGGTTAAGAAAAATCTACTTCTCTCTAACTAATGGTAACAACTAAGCAAATACTGTCTTAAGGGAAATGGCTCTTTTGCCTTTTGAAAAGGATGAGATGCCAACTTCAGCCTATTAATATAATTATCTTGTGAACCTAATTTAAGGAGAAAAGTTGAAAAAAGAAAACAGCAGGAGAGATAGTAGAACTGCATTATTAAACCCAAATGAAAAAAGACTTTTTGACCAAAACAGTGCTCCCTTTTGGATACATCACTCCTATGTTATAGGAAAATTAAGGATCAAATATTTAATGACAATCCCTGAAAGGTGTCAACTAAGTTCCAGATGCATCTCAAGGAAATCTGGTTTAAAAGCATTCCATTCTAGGAACAGCCCTAGTTTTTCTTTTACATTGCATGCAAATTCTTGTGTCCTAAAAGAAGAAGCTATTGCGATAGTCCTAATCTACATTAATGTTTGGAATAGGGGGGATGTTTTGTCCTTTGGGTGCCTATTTATGTCTCAGGTTAGATTTGGTGGTTTGCACCCATTGCAATAAATAAGGCGAAATGCAGTTACATGGACATTTCATAGAAGAGTGAGCCAACCAATGCAGCCTCCTTCTCCATATCATGAAATTATCTTCAAAATGCTAAGCAACAGAGTAATATTGACCCTCCAGAATTCAGGCAATTAGTTATAATAGACAGCCTGATGAATAAGAATGGAGATGAGCCTCATAATTTGCATCATGGGGTGATGAGCCTCATAATTTGAATTGTGGGGTCATGGCAGAAGGTTTACTCCTAATTTCATTCATACTTAACATTTTCTCTGAAAGTCCTAACTGTGGAGAAGCTGATTTGCAAAAAAAAAACCAACCTAATTCTACACAGTTCCAATTGTCTGGAACCTATAATATAATGAAACTTCTTCATTTTCTCAAGGGTACATTTTTACCAATTTTTCAGTATGCTATTCATTTAAAGCAATGAGGGGATTATAAGTATAATCAAATAAATATATAATTGGTGCCCAAAGCTTAGGAAAAGAAAAAGAAATGGAGTCAATGTTGAATTCCTTAACAAGTGGGTCTGTTGTTGGATAAGCAAATACAGAGGGAAGCCATAGCTATCCTAAAGCAGAAAAATACACACAAACACTGACACATTTTTGTGCATCAATGATAATTTACCATTATTTAGAAGGAAGGTGATTTGTCACTCCTCAACATATATTTTGTTGACTAATCAACAAATAGTATTGGGGAGGAAATCCACCATATTTTGATCAGTGTTTGTGGTACCCATACAAACTCCCTACTCTCTCAAAGATAAAACAATGGGCTATTCTGATTTATACAGTGCCACTTGTCTGTATTTTCTCCCCACTATCCACTTTTTTCTGTTCTTTTTATGACATTTCTGATTTAATGTTCCATGGTTATCCTTAGAGAATTGAAAAAAATGCAGTCTAACATTTCAAAATCAGTATTCCAGCCAAGTGTCCAACAACCCTGAAACATAATTTTCTGAATTCTGACCCGTTAAGAATTTTCAAGCGCAGAGGTTCTGTCATAAGAATACCAATTAGAGATCAATTCCTTTTATCCTGCATCAGATGATACAGCAAAGATTCTCATAACGTATGCAGTAAAAGAAAAATCATGCCAAAGGGTTGCAATAGAAAGAGAGCTCATGACTTTAATTCAGTGTAGACGGATTATCTGTTCTTCCTTTTACAGAAATCTCTCTTCAAATCTATTATTTACTTTAGTACTTTATATGTCTGATATCTTACCCTGCCTACAGCATATATTCTACAATGGCTTCCCCACTTCCCATCCTTCCTGTGCCACTTTGTTCCCATCTTCCATGACTATGCAAGAACCAGGAAGCCATGTCTGATTACTAGCAAGAGAGCTGCAGAATTTTAAAAATGCACTATTTTCACTCTGTGCAAAGGACAGCATTGTAATTTGCCAGTCACCTGCCAGGAATATGTAGCAATTGTTTCTAGATGCTTAAATTGCAGCAGGGTGCTTGTCTACCCACAAAGATACCCACCCCCCCAGCTGCAGCTTTTGACCCTTTCAAACTGGCACAGGCAGCAGGGATCGGCTGTGGAAGCTGTTCCCAGCCATGATACACCCTGTTTCTCTGTGCTACCGTGCTTTTAACGTGAGCTGCTGTGTGACCTGTACAAGTTTATGCAAGCAGGAGGAATATTAACAAGTCAAATCAGCCGTGCGTATTGATGTTGCTTTTTGCATTAGCAAAGGCCAAAGCAATGTTTATTGTTTCGAGAAGAGGGTATAATTATGCCAGACGTCAAGCAGCCTGCAGAGTATACATTGTCTTCGGGTTCGCCGCCTGGAAAAGGAGAATGCAGAAGATGGGCGATCAAACGGAACAGGTTTGCGTTTCTTAAGCTTTGGTGCACCATACTTGTATCTCTAGCAGCAGACATTCACTCTGAGGGCCAGGGGAAAATTCATAACAGTTATTTCCATTGGAAAAGTTAGCACAACACAGAGCTGCAGAGCCTATTGACTCATTCTCCCAAGCCCTGCTCGTTATTCACCCGTCAAAGATCATTTCTAATCTTAGAGCCAAGCAAAAGAAAAAGAAAAATAAGCAGGTATAGAAGTAAACCCTGGAGAAAGCAATGACTCTTGCATGCCTCGCCCACGGGCTCTCTTTCGCCTCATGGCTACCACTGTAGTCAAAACCCTCTGGAGGCTACTGAATTAAATAAACTTACACACAGCGGCACATGTTTATGTTCAATGGGGAACAACATCACATTCGACACTATAAATCAGACGGATTTGTCAACTTGGCTCCCAAGATGCAGGTTTTTTTCCCCAAGCCATTTCTAATCTTTCAAGGTAGGAATGAGGAGGGATCTGCAATGCTATAAGATTGATTGATTCATTCCAACCCCTTCCCCAAGACATTGGGGAGATGTTATCAAACCATGTAAAGAGTACTGAACTAGATGGTGAGAGAAGTTGTGAATGCTCCAACACTGGAAGTTTTTAAGAAGATGTTGGATAGCCATTTGTCTAAAGAGGTGTAGGTTTTCCTGCCTGGGCAGGGGGTTGGACTAGTTGACCTCCAAGGTCCCGTCCAACTCTTATTCTATTCTATTCTTTTTTAAAAAATCCTTATATATAATGGCTATCAAAGTGCATCTGATCCAAGAACGTTTTCTGGTTTAAAGAAAGATATGCCACAGATTGAATTTGCTGGTCTTCAAGGTGCTTTTAAAAAAAGAATTCTAGGTAAACATTCAGGCTGATCAGAAAATGTCGTGAGGAAAAGTTCTTAAATCCATCACCTTCAGGCACTTCTTCATTTTTAATTGCTTTGGAAATGTTTCCTTGCCTCATGAGTGCAGGCCTACCCAAAGTTCTTTGAAGCCGCCATCTGTGCAATAGGATTATACAAGGCTCGTGGTTAATCAGATAAGAAATTTCAAGTTATTAAGTCACAAGAGGAAAAAATTGGAGGCAGAAATTCCTGACTGGTTATTGAAAGTATATATCTTTCTGTGCCAATAACCCTATTTAAGCCTTCTGAGCATTCCCTGCCCCGTAAAATCCACCATGTATGATGGCATTTCCACATGTTTTAATTAAATATACAAAACTAGCATGTGCGTCTCCCCTTTTTCATCTGGATTCTGTCTGATATGCATACTGATTCAGCCTTTCTAATATTTATGATGCTTACAGCCTGCATAAGCCGGCCTGCTTTTGTTTGTTTTTTTTCCTTTTTTTAAAATATGTCTGTCTGCTGATCTGTGGTCTCTGAGCAAGCCAATGCTTTAACTTCAGTTATGTCAAGCGGGAAAAAATTGGGGAGCCTGGGTTGATTGTAAAATGAACTATCTTTAAACAAGAATCTGAACTACTAACAGTCAAGGCAAATGGTTGGTAGAATTCCTACTGGAATTCAAATGGGGCTGAACTTAGCTCTCTTGTGGATGCAAAGTGAACTCTAAACTGATGAAGTGCTTGACCCCTTCCCCTCCTTCATTTGCTACAAATTCATATTGTTTAATAGATTCCTTAAAGCAGTGAGGTCTTTCCCCAGGCTCACATGAAACCCTATGAAAAGTCAGAATCCCTTTAGAGATGAGAGACATTGTGCTTGTTCAAGATCGAAAACACATGTTCCAAATATTTTTTGAAGCAGACAGAGTCCTATTATAGATTCCTATATTATTAAGTAGAGCAGAATCTTGTGATTGTTTACTTTTAGCGCAGACTTTGGCATTCCATACATTTCAGGACAAATGATAAGGGTACTTCTTTCAGATATAGCGTTGTTTCCTTAGCATGCCAAGAATATTTTCCTGGATAATTTAGCTGTTCTGCTCCCTTCATTAATATTGTTAAATCATCACCAAGGACTCTTGATTTTCAAAGAACTGTCAAGGGACATGATGAGAGGTGGGTAGCACAGCTGGATGAGTGAGCTACAGAACTGTGATCAGGAGAGTGAGTGGAAACGGGAAACAGATTATACAAAAATCAATTTCCGTATGCAACCTTCCTTCTAAAAGATTTTACATGAAACATATCATAATATGTAGTTATGTAAATCTACCTATTGTAAGTCATCTGACTTTCGCAGCCCTTTTAGCAGAGAAATCTAGACATGTGTTATTTTTCCCTTTCTTAGCAGAATATGCTGAAATAAAATAGAAATTGTTGTCATTGATGGCTGAAACACAGATGTTTCAGATTCAATCATTGATTTACTGAGAGCTTCGTATTGTTCATTTAATTTTATAAATTAAACCAAAGCTATATATTTTTCCATCTGCTCCTGGTTCAGTGTGCTTATTATATATTATTCTAATGCTAATGCTAATAATGTTAATGCTAATGATGATGATGATGATGATGATAATAATAATAATAATAATAATAATAATAATAATAATAATAAGAAGAAGAAGAAGAAGAAGAAGAAGAGTTGGAAGGGACCTTGGAGGTCATCTAGTCCAACCCCCTGCCCAGGCAG
>JANHFP010006645.1:171161-181434 GCA_032468135.1 Calamaria suluensis
GGATGGATGGATGGATGGATGGATGGATGGATGGATGGATGGATGGATGGATGGATGGATGGATGGAGACAGAGAGACAGAGAGAGAGAGAGAGACTCCTGGCGTGTTGGGTCAGTTCAGGAGGAAAGGGAGCAAGCATCACTTTCCACGGACTTTGTAGCTTGCTGTGAGAGACAACAGCTGCTGGCGCTCCCAATAAAGAAAAGCTTTCATTAACTACAAAGGGCTTGTTGGATTTGTGAGCCAGGTCAGAACAATCCAAATAATTCAATTTGGACCAAATAAAGGATGGCTGATCTTTTAATCTGACGTTCAACAAGAAGATATTGAGATGGCTACTTGGGCATGGGATGTGGGGAGATGGCAAAGTAGAAGAATGAGGTTGCGAAAAGTAGATGGAGAGGACAGTGGATAAAGTAGGAATGAGCAGCCAATGGAAATGGCCTTGAAAGAGCCATAAATGATTACTGAATTAGGTGGAGTGAAATAAGCTCTACCATAAGCTTAATTTTTCCATTAAAAATAGGGCTCTCTAGATCAATGTGTAGTTATCCCATTTCATCAATATTAAGTCCACTTCAATTGTTCCATCACTAGGTCATTTTCGTATTATGAAAATGTTATGAACTTGAAAATTCAACTCTTTGCTTCCAGCACTGTTAATTACAACTGGCTGGCTTTTAAAGGGTTCAGCTCAGTTGTGTTCCTTCCCTTGCTTGCTCCTGAGTAGTCTTTTCTCCAGATCCTGTTTATCCCTGCATCTCTGTCTTGGGTTAGGAGGGGGCGCTGTTCCCAATTCCTCCTCTGAATTTCCCCTCTCTGGCTCCGCCCCTAGCTCACTGGATCCAGCCTGGGCCTGCTCTTCCCCATTCTCATCCTTAGCTCCAGCCTTCCCCTCACCACTCTCTGCCAGCTGTTGCTCCTTGACCTCTGAGTTGGACCCCGACAGAGGCATGACAATTACCTTATTTTTTGGACTATAAGACGCACTTCTTCCCCCCACCAAAAAAAGTAGGGGGAAATGTTTGTGCATCTTATAGAGCGAATGTTGCCAAAGCCCCGCCCACCCGCTGGTCTCCACCCACTGGCCTCTGCCTCCTAGCAATTTGCCCCCTTGCAGCAAACAGCCTGGTCATCTTCACCACCGCCTGATTTAGCATGAGCAGCTGATTGGCGGTTGGATCTGCCTCCCGGAATACCACCAATCAGCTGTTCCAGTTTGTGCAGATCACCACCGCCCATCGGCACCAGGGCCGCCCATCACTGCTGCCACCTATTGCCACCTCCGCGCACACGATTTTTGGGCCCCGTGCATCCTGTTTTTGGCCCATTCCAGGCGGCAGGGATAAGTGGCGGCAGCGGCAATCCACACCACTTGGAACAGGCTGAAAATGGGATGAACAGAGACCAAAAATGGGGTGCACAGAGCGGCGATAGGTGACAGCGTTCAGCGGCAGCGCCAATGGGTGGCGGTGACCCCCACAGCCTTTGTCAAGGTTAGGGTTGAATTTGTCAGCTTGCTTGGAAGATTCCAAGAGAGAAACTGACGCAGCGAAGATTTAGACTTGTGTTTACCCCACATATGCTGGCGGTTCAAATATGTTCAAATGATAGTCGTGTTCTTAGGGGTTCTTGCTTGGAAGGTAACCTTCACTGACATTTTAAAATAGCATTGAGAAAATTGATTTTCTTTTCCTTTTGCAAGTCAAGCAAAAAAGCAATTTCCACTCTCTCCGTGAAAACCCTTCCTGTTATGAACGGCACTTTTCTTAAAAATAATAATAATAATAATAATACTGGGCCTGATTTTTTTCCCCCTTCATTCAAAGCAAAAAGTCCTTATTTTTGCAACAGTGAACCACGTTTGCCCGGAAATATCATAATGGGTGTGGAGATTACATACACAGCAGGGGTGAAATGCTACCAGGTTCAGGGGAACTGGTAATGATAAAAACTACCAGTTCAGTCGAACTGGTAGCGAAAAAAACCCCAGTAAGTCATGCCTCTGCCAGCATCTGACTCAGACGATAAGGCAGAACATCTGGCAGAGAGCTAAGCAGAGCAGTTAGGCTTGGAAGAAGAGCAGACTCCGACAGAATCTAGGGCAGTGATGGCGAACCTATGGCATGGGTGCCACAGGTGCCACATGGAGCCATATTGGTGGGCACGCGAGCTTTGCCCTAGTTCAGTTCTGATGCATATGCGGGCACCGGCCAGCTGATTTTTGGATCTTCCAGGCCCACCAGAAGTTGGGAAAGTGGCTGTTTCCAGACTCTGGAGGGCCTGGGGGTGTAGGGAAGGCCCCTTTTTTCACTCTCCCCAGGCTCCAGAGCCTTTTCAGGGAGGATGGGGTGAATTAAATTATAGGTGTGGGCACATGGATGCACAAACCTTCCCGGGCACCCCCCACTTTTGGCACGTGATGGCAAAAAGGTTAGCCATCACTGATCTAGGGAGCTGGGGGTGGAGGCAGAGAGTGATAGCTCTGAAGAAGGAACAGCGCCCCCAGTGGACGCCAGAGAGAGACGCAGGGACAAGAGGCTTAGGGAAAAGGAAAGACTGCTCAGGAGTAGGGATAGTTAAGTGGAGGCTTTATAAGACAGATGATGCGGATTGGCTTTTGCTCGGGTCAATTTGTTACATTCTTTCATAGCTAGTGCTTCATCTCTCAGAACTTGTGAGTAACCAGTTTTTTTATCCTAGTCTTGTGATAAGCCTTTAATTTGCCTCTGGACTGCAGCCATACCTTATGTTGGCAAAGATTTACGTTTGCTTTTCAAGGAAGTGAGTTCAAAATAAAGACAAATTACTTTGGACACGTAACATATGTTTGTTTGTTTGGGGGGCTTTCTGCTAATTGGTTTGTGCAAGAATATTACACTAACAATCATCATACTGCTTATAGCAGGTGTGTCAAACTCAATTTCATTAAGGGCCACATCAGGGTTGTGTTTGACCTTGGAGAACTGGGGTGGGCGTGTCCAGGACAGGCATAGCTAGCTCAGTATCACTTGTGTTGGGGGCGCCTGGCTGGCCTGAGCACTCTGCCAGCGAAAATGGGCTCCCAAGCTTCATTTTCAGCTGCGACGGCCTCCTGCAACCCTCTGCTAGTGAAAAGAGAGCACACAGGCCTCCCAAGCTCCTTTTTCTCTAGCAGAGGCACCATGGGATGGTCCTTCACTGATTCCAGGGTGGCCCTGCAACAAGATCTAAGCACCTTGTGCACCTGGGCTGGACCCTGGGACCTCAGTTTGACACCCCTGTGGTAGAGGGTTTTGTAGGATCAGTTTAAAACGTTTTCACAGCCAATTGAACTGTTACCACAAAAACAATTCCAACAGACCCTTACCACAGCTCTGCCTTCACTTCAAACAAATACATGAGTTCTCATAAATGGACCCACAGGAATTGCATGGGCTTTTACAGTGGATGTAAAGACTATTATTGCAGGCATAAAGAACAGAAGGAGTCACTTATAATAAAAGCAAAGTAATCAAATAAAGTTTCAACTACAGTGTTATGAGGTAAAGGATATGGTAGAGTAATATCTTTTAAATTAAAAAAATGATCTGAAAAAATGACGCCCATGAACTCTTGTGCTGAAATGGAAATAGGCTGTACAGCAAACAAACTCATAGCATTTAAAGCATTTTACCTGCTTTTGTTTCTATCTTAAAGAGAAACCCAGCTCAGCAGATAAGTGTATTCCTGGGATGCGCTACTTGTGTGCCATTCTGTGGCCATTCAGCTATCCTAAGATGAACAGTTACTCTGCCTAACTGTAAAAGAGATTACTTTAATTCGGAATGTGAGACCTGGGTTGCTTCTCTGAATATTAACTGTATTAATTGGTTAATTTCATGTTTGCCACTGGAACGCCCTGTGGTTCAAGTGTGTTCTGGATTGTGTGTTTGTGTTTAATTCAAATGATGTGATACAATAAAATGTTCAGCTTGGCCTGTATCAAGTCCATGCAATGAAACGTGCTAGTGGATTGAGTTTGGAAAGAGGACAGGCTAAGCTTGGGACTGAGTTGGCCATCGTTCACATTACAGGTTCATCAACGTGATAATACTGGCGTGGATGTTGGTGTTTGCTGGGTACATTTTATGAGTGCTTCTTAGAGAGGATGGTAGTCTAGCGAGCGTATCAGGACAGTGCCAGGTAAAAGAAGTCTCAAAAATTAGTATTGTTATGTACTTTTAATGAATATGGAAAATGTGCTTCCTTAGCTAATTCACTGCAACTGCAGTATTAAATTTGACATTTGGAATTTAAGTCCCAGTGCTATTGCTATTGTTTTTAATAACAGCAGTTTCCATTTCTTCATGCTAAAACAATGCTGGAGCACATCAGTTTCCTTTTGATTAAAACGTAGGGAAGAGGATTGAGAAATGAATTGCCATAAAACCCTTGCTAATGGGGTGCATTTCCTTTTTAGTAGGGAACTCCCATGGTATAGAAGCCAGAGTAAATGCTGCAGTAGTTCTGCTTATTAAAGAGACATAATATGTTGGATTGTGGAATCTACCCTTAATCAAATTGTCTTCGGTTCTTCCGGGGCGAAATTCAAAAACAATTCCTACCAATTCTCTGGGCATGACTTGGTCAGCGTGGCAGGGGAAGGATACTGCAAAATCTCCACTCCCACCCCACTCTGTGGCCAGCCAGAGGTGGTATTTGCAGATTCTCTGTCTGAACTACTCAAAATTTCTGTTACTGGTTTTCTAGACCTGTTAGAACCTGCTGGATTTCACCCATGATATATTCAGTCTACCTGACTTTAAATCCTTTAGCCCTTTACTTAAACTGTGAGATGCAGATGTGACATTATGTAATACCCCATGTATAAAGTTCTAAATTACTTCTCCCTCACCTTGAAATGGGAGGGGGTATTTTTTAACCTGCGCATATCTTCTCAGGTACATTGACTTGTGACCAGTTTTGTCCTATTTAAGCTCATCAGACATGGGTAACCAGATGTTATTCTATGGGATTAAAAGCCTCTATCTGGAGTGTTTAAACAAGTAGTCTATGCAGGAAGGAAAGCTATCCCAAAGCTGGTCATGTGGTGCTTCCTGATGGTTTATGTAACTGAACATATCACCTGAGGGGGAGGGACTGTGAAATTCCTACTGATATCAACTTCAGCCTTCCCCTCCTTTTCTAGGAAATTTCACAGACACCAAAAGCAGAAACAAAGATCTGACAATCCCCACAGACTATCCAACAGTTCATGCTTGTTACAGTACTGAAATGTCATCTGCAGACCTACCTACTGAATATCTCCATAGAAAAGATTATAAATATCGTACTACTGTTACTTCAAAAAAAATACCTATGGTAATGAGTGTGTAGGTGTTCAGCATTAGGCGTTGGTGAGAATCTATTACAGTAGAACAAATTACACATATTTGAAACCACAGTCATGGTTTGTGTTGCTTAACAAAAAAATAATGATGAAAACAAGTTTCATTCTCAGCATAGAGCTTCAGGTGTTCCTTCTTCCCAGTGTACCAAAAGGAAGACCGAGGAAATTAAAGAAATAGAAAAGAAAAATAAGAAAGCTATTATGTTTCTTAATTGCTGGTTGAGGTCTGACAGCTATTTCCCCTGCAAATAATCACCTGATATATCTTAATATAATAAGATGAACAGCTTCATATATTTTACTCTTCCCTTTTCTCAGGAACTGAAAAAGGATTTTCATTTGGGAAAGAAAATAGCACCTGATACCAAAACAGTCTATAAAAACTACCCCCAGCGATAGAACCTCAGTAAAGAGCAATTCAGGTAAATGCTTAATGTAGATGAATGGCGTTCTCAGAATTAGTCAGGTGAGTCTGCCTGAAAACAAATGTGCATCATTCATACTAATTACTTACCTAGATTTTCTTTCCTTTTGCATCAGCATTCTGAATGCCACCTAGAAGTATAACTTACATGTTTTTTTAAAAAAGCCACACAAACTGCTGCATTGACTATTAGTTCCATTTGCCTGTAGCAGTTCTAAAAATATAGAAAAGATTTATCTCTACAAAAGAGGATTCTGAATACTGTGAAGTAGAGTGCCTATGTGCATTTGTTTCACATACCAATTGTCTGCATTTTTCCATTTCCATTTCCTCAGTCACTAATGAGCTTGTTGTCTGAGATAATCTTCTAAAAAACATTGTTCTAGCAAAATCAGCCATGACTATCTGTTCCATGTAATTTATATTTTCGCTTTAAAAAAATGAAAACACAGAAAAAGCAAAGATGTGTAAGATGGAGGAAGAGATTTTGTGAGGGTGTCTCCTACTATCACTTGTTTTGGATAAGATACATCAAAGGACAAAAACAAACTTGGGCATGAAGTTTAGCAGAAATAAGAACATTTAAAAAGTCAAGCTGAATGAAATTTACAGCCTTCCTAGTCTGCATTCTGTTCTATCCATGTATGGCAATCCTATAAATGGAATATGAGAAAAGAAGGCAGTCTAGAAATATGATAGCAGTACTCCAGTATTTGAGGGATTCTCACAAAGAAGAGACGGTGTCAAGTTATTTTACAAAGCACCAAAAAGCAAGACAAGAAACAATTGATGGAAACTAACCAAGGAAAGAAGCAAGCTGGAATTAAGGAGAAACTTCCTAGCAGTGAGAACAATTAACCAGTGGTTGTCTTCAGAAGTTGCGGGTGCTTCATCACTGGATATTTTTGAGACTGAACAGCCACTTGTCTCAAATTGTACATGGTCTCCTGCTTCAGCAGGGCATTGGACTAAGAGTCCTCCAAGGTCCCTTCCAGCTCTATCCTGATTGATTGATTGATTGATTGATTGATTGATTGATTGATTGATTGATTGGTTGGTTGGTTGGTTGGTTGGTTGGTTGGTTGGTTGGTTGGTTGATTGATCTGAAGCAACGAACAGATTAGTTATGCACTAACCTCAATACTGGGGGTAATATAGAGCCAAAATTAGATCTAGAATGTTAGCCTCCATGAATTCTTTAAAGCTACTTAACCTGATGACTAAAACAACACTATGGCAGCAAATTCTACGGTATGCTGATAAGAGTTCAGATCATCATTTCTGTCACTCTACTTTATAAGGTCCAAGGGCATTCCTTTCCTCAAAATTAGGACAGCTTGATAATGTGTTGAGTTGACTGGTATAGTTTGTCCATATGTTCTTGTCTTTGTTCATGAATGCATTATGTATGACAGGAAATGATAACAAAGTCTGGTTCCAAAGATTTATCACAAGAATGTTGGTCACAAACATTGGGAGTTGCAATCCAACATATCTGAATTTGATGCTCCTAAGATGTTCTGTTTCAAAAAAAAAAATCAGGATACCTCCCTTTATCTTTTATATATATATATATATACACACACACACAGTGTGTATATATATATATGCAAGACAACCTATGAACAGCATAGTTCTGTCATTCACTGTTGTCATGGTAACAGGAATATTGGTATGCCTGTTTCATTCTGTAATCAGTGATAAAACACAAATTATTTCTATCCAATATTAATGTATTTTACTATGTTGGCAAATGCCAAAAAGCAGCTTGTGAGCTTTCTATTGTCTTTGATCAAGGATGCAGCAAGCTGAAAACATCAGAAATACATATTATCAGCCTTCACAAAACATCATGTGTGGAATTTAAAGTGCTTGTCCCGATTTGCTATTTATATAGCAAAGTTACATTTTTATCCCAGATATTTCTCTCAGTAGAAATAATTTGAAGTATACATACTAATTAGAATGTCCTGCATGAGGGAAAACAGTTTAGGACAATAGATAGAAGAAAAGGATGAAAACTCAGAACAAATTCAACATTCTAAATCTAAGAAGTAATGGTTTGCAAAATAATCATTCTTAAAATAGAAAATTAAGATTTTATACAAATGGTAAATGATGTTTTCAATATGAATGTAGTTTTCAATATGAATCCTTTTTCAACTGCTTAAATTTCTGTTTCAGTTAAAAAGATAAAAATCATTTAAATCAAGACAAAGTGTAGCTAAGTAGAATCAGCTAAGTAGAAGCTAATGAAAAATAATAGTACTTCCCCAGTAGTCCAGTGGCCAATATGGGTAAAATGGACAATAATTAATTGATTTTAAATTATATCTTATAGGACAGAGAAAAAGAAACACAGGAATAATGCGTTCCTCAGAGCCCCTTTGTTTAACAAACAAGGATATCTAGCATTAAATGAGAATTAATAGATTACACTTCATGAACATGCGGTGGAATATAGTAGACAAGAGAAAGTTGGAATTTCAGTGCAAAGCGATCCAACCGGTCAGTCCTAGAGGAGATCAACCCTGACTGTTCTTTAGAAGGCCAGATCCTAAAGATGAAACTCAAATACTTTCGCCACCTAATGAGAAGGAAGGATTCACTGGGGAAAAGCCTGATGCTGGGAAAGATTGAGGGCCAAAGAAGAAGGGGATGACAGAGAATGAGGTGGCTGGATGGAGTCACTAAAGCAGTAGGCATGAGCTTAGGTGGACTCCAGAGGATGGTGAAGGACAGGAAGGCCTGGAGGAACTTTGTCTATGGGGTGGCAATGGGTTGGACATGACTTCGCAACTAACAACAACAACTTGAAATCTTGAAAAGAGAGGAGCTGCTTTAATGGGTGCTCAGAGGATGCTCAGTTTTTGTAAAATCTGAAGCACTTCTTTAAAGTCATTTGCATGCATAGACTTAGGTAACTATTATTCCTGGACTGAGACACCTTTCATACAACGATCCATGCCTTAGTTATCTCCCATTTGATTTACTGCATTGTACACTACATGGGGCTTTCTTGAAGACCATCAAAAAGCTGCAAGCAACATGGTGGTGGAATGCAAGGTGTCCAGAAGGAAAGAGATAGGTGGAAGATAGGTAAGTAGGTGGGTAGGTGGAGTTATAGAGAAGGCAATTCCTTACCTTACTGAGTCTCCTTTTAAAGGTTTTTTTGTTCTTGCTGTTGCAAGTCACGACCCATCATACAAGTTCTTGTCTATATAATGTTTTGATCCTTTTTATAGTTTATTCCCAAAACTCTTACCGTTTTATACCAAGAGCCTGAAAAATAGCTGAGAAAGATTGATACATAACCTTTAAAACTTTGTGTTCAAGTGCGTTTGGAATAATTAGAGGGGAAAACTGATCTCTCTGTTCTGGCGTCTTTTACTTCTTGGTAAAGAGATCACTTACAATTCTGTTCAGGTGCTTGTGTAGCTGAAGAATCAAGCTGGTGGTTTTTATTGATATTTAATCTCTTTGAATCAAAACATCAAGGCATACGATATGTCAAAGATGAAGAAGAAAATAATAAAATGCTTTCCCCGCTATAAAGCCCCAGTGGTGAAATTCAAAATTTTTTTTACTACTGGTACTGTGAGCGGGCTTGCTGGGCTTGGTGTGGCTCAGTAACTATGGGTTGGTGTATGTGGCAGGGGAACAATACTGCAAAATCCCCCTCACCTCCCCATTCCTTGGGGAACGATATTGCCAAATCTCCATTCCCACCCCACTCTGGGGGCAGCCAGAGATGGTATTTTCCAGTTCTCCAAACTACTCAAAATTTCTGCTACCGGTTCTCCAGAACCTGTTGGATTTCACCCCTCCTTCTTGTCTATCCTGAGGGACATGGTGGCTCAGTGGGTAAGGCAGCTGAGTTTGTCGATTGGAAGTTTGGTAGTTCAGCGGTTCGAATCACTATTGCCGTGTAATGGGGTGAGCTCCCATTACTTGTCCCAGCTTCTGCCAACCTAGCAGTTTCGAAAGCACATAAAGATGCAAGTAGAAAAAATAGGGGCCACCTTTGGTGGGAAGGTAACAGCGTTCCGTGCTTTAGTCATGCAGGCCACATGACCACGGAGATGTCTTCGAACAGCGCTGGCTTTGAAATGGAGATGAGTACCTGCCCCTAGAGTCGGAAACGACTAGCACATACGTCACATACATCTCTAGTGGTTATATCTGGAAAAGACAGGAACAAGGCATTCTTTTTTTTTAAATTAAATGGATAGCAAGATCAATCATATCATAGGATGCAAGCATCTAGATAGCTCCTAGGTATAACTCAAAGTTTTCCCTGTTTCCTTGTTACCAACTTGTAGGGTTTTGCAACCCAGAGATGGTCCTGAAGATGAATCATAATATTTTTTTCCCAACAAATTGTATTGGTTTTTCATGGGGTAGGGCAAGGGTCGGCAATCTTAAACACTCAAAGAGCCATTTGGACCCGTTTCCCACAGAAAAGAAAACACCGGGAG
>JANHFP010006650.1:0-10172 GCA_032468135.1 Calamaria suluensis
GGGGCGCAGGAGAGAGGGGGGGGGGGGAAACGGAGAAGTCAAAGTGGAGAAAGAGCGAGGGAGGCCCAGGTGGAAAAAGGAAAGGAGGGGGAAGCAAAAGGAAAGAGGAGGGGAGAGAGAGAGAGGAGAAGGCCAGGCGAGGCAGAAAGGAAGACGGGGCAGTGGAGGAGGAGGGGGAAGAGAAAGAGATTGAGAGGAAGAAAAGGTGGGCGAGGGGAAGAGAAAACGCCTATGGGACTATCGCTATCATTCCCAAACCCGCTTGTCTTTCTTCAGTCTCCTTCCTGCACAAAACAACTTCCTATGTCCACCAGCTAGTACAGGAGCAAAGTTTACAAGGACCGAATTGCTACGGGGAAATAACCCGCTAAAGCCGCCACTAGGAGCCGATTACTCCACACAGGCACCTTAAGCACACGCAATTTTGAAACTCAATTTCCCAGAGATCTTCAGGTGCCTATCTCTGGTTGCTCAGCAACCAGTGTCAACCTACAATGGAGCCGAGTGGGGAACGGGAGGGCAACGATGCAAAAGGTAACTTTCCCGCTTTCTCCACTCAAGATGTTACACTTGGAATTGACTTCACTTGACCTTGAAATACCTAAAATCCCCGAAACTGTCCCTTCCTCATAGCAAAGAACTGCTTATCAGTAGAGTAGATACAATAAAAGCAGGCAAATGCATTTACTGAAATAATAAATAAGTTCACGAATCATTGGAGTACTTTGTGGAAATTTCAAATTCCCACAAAGGAAATTCAAATTGAAAAGAGGGAGAACGTTAAAACATGACTGAGTAACCTCCAATGGCTACTCTTTCCTCCCTTTGGGGAAGGGGATGCAGAATCCAGAAATGAGTGTATTTCTCAGATTTCCTATAAAAACACAACCTAACTTTAACTTAACCTTTCTTGCTGTTGCTTTTTGACTTGTGAAATGCAACATTTGGTACTTTTGCTTTACTTTTTAAAGTGTTAGTATTCCTAGGAAGTGCAGTTATTATCCAGAGGTGTACCAAGCACTAGCTTTTAAATTTTAAATTTTTATTGCTATAATGTGCAAGTGAAGGAAACAGAAAAAATATACAGCAAAATACAAAACAAATATAAAGTATAAAAAGAAATAGAATGTGTAAAGTAGCTTAGTTTTTAAATTATAAGTTAATCATTGTCCACACAGAATTAATATTGATCAATTTTTCCATTTGTCTATGGACAGCTAATTCAGTGGTGGAGTATGAATACATTTCTTCAATACAGAATTGTAATTCCATAATGATAATTTTTAATCTGTGCAGAATTATCTTTATTTTGATATATTCCAAACAGACAAAATGTCCACATACACCTTCAATAAACTACAATATACTACATTCTAAGCACTGCACCACCATGCTTTATATATTTTTTCCTGTCTTTTATATTCCCCACCTTATATATTACCTTTGCTTTCAGCATGCCAAAGCCCACCGTCTCCTTTGCATACATGCACAACAGCAGGTTAGCAACTCTGGTGATTGCCACACGGCCTTCCTGGATTTTGGAAAATAAAATAAAGGGAGGCTAGGAGAGGCGATTCCCAAATGGAGATCTCTTGGCTTAGCCCCCAGCACCCCTCCACTCTGGCCCCAGAGCAACTTTTCACTTTCTCTCCAATGTTTCTTTTATAAGGAAGGTTATAGAGAAGTGATGGCTAGCCTTTTTGCCATTTTGTGCCAAAAGTGCGGGGATTCAATGCCCGCCCCCCTATGTGTGCACTCGCCCCCGCTTTTGGCACATAACTCGGTGGGCCTGGTAGGCTCGTTTCTTGCTCTCCTGAGGCTCCAGATGCTTTCTATGAGACTGGGGAGGGCGAAAACAGCCTTCCCCATCCCCTGGATGCCAGCAACAGCAGGCCAGCGCACACATGCGTGCTGGAGCTGAACTAGGGCAATGCTCGTGTGCCCACAGATAGGGTTCCGCGTGCCACCTGTGCCATAGGTTCAGCATCACCGTTATAGAAAATGTGGTCTTGCTGCAACTTGAGAGAACTCTGCAGGAAGCAGATTACTGGATCCCTTCCTGCTGCATTTCAGATCTGGGTACCAGAGTGAAACAGTCCTGATCATCCTCCAGCCTTCCAGAGCAGCGGGCAACTATAGATGACCTGTGGAGTTCCACTACTCAGATTGTTAAAGGGCCATAGTTGCTCAGCCCTGTTGCGCAGGCTTCTGAGAAGAACAATGTCCAAGCAGGCCAGAGAGAAAATAAAATCTTAGTGCACATACCATGCAGTCCATCAGAATGAACTTCAAATTGTCTTCGTTGAATGCTTGGTGCCCATTCTTGTCGTAGGCCACCCATATATTGCTGGCTATGGCAGCTGTGACTCTGGCATCCGTGTCACCATAACCGGAATAAGCGAGAAGAGAACCCTCATTATTCAGAAGCCTGGAGGAGGAGAAAAGAGTGCCAAAACAAACGGATTAGGCTGGTGTCTTGAGAGACTTGCCCAAAAGCCCTTTGAGATGAAACTGCTGCAGTCTGATAACCATTTGACCATAAAGAACTATCTAGCTAAAAGAGACCGTGGTCCTGAATAGACCAGTAATCGGGTAACCAGAACATTCAGAAGACAAAACAACTCTCTTCCCTCTGCAGTCACTGCCTATCTTTCCAGCAAGTTACAGTTTACATGCTGCTACAGAAATGGCATTCGGTGCTGTGTAACTTTAATCCAGCATGCACTGCAAGTGTTATACATCAGCGGGTATTCTAGGAGTTGAAGTTCACACAGGTTGCCAAGATTGAGAAAAAATGATCCAGAAGAAAAAATGCTATTCATGAAATCTCTTCCAGAGTTACATGTAGTCCTTGACTTACAACAGTTCACTTAGTGACCACCTGAGAGTTACAATGGCAGTGAAAGTGACTTAGGACCGTTTTTCACACTTATGACCATTGCAGCCTCTCCATGGTCACCTGTTCAAAATTCAGACACTTGGCAACTGACTCTTTTTTATGATGGTTGAAGTGCCCAAGGGTCATTTGATCGACCTTTGGCGACCTTTTGAGCAAACTCAAGAAGGAAGATTTACTTAACAACAGCAGTCATTCACTGAACAGCTGTGGCAAGAAAGGTGGTAAACTGGGGCAAACGTCAGGTAGAAAACGTCTCACTTAGCCAGGGAAATTCTGGGCTTCGTTGTGGTCGTAAGTCGAGGACTACACGCACAACATCTTTTAAAACTTTGAGAAGAATCAACCATTTGGTAAAAACTCCGAATTGCGCCCGTTTCTTGCTTCGTTAATATTGGGAGGGGAAGGGGGGGGGCCTCGACCCGCCCCTCCTCCTCAGCAGTGGCCGGAGCCCCGGAGTGGCGCCTCGGAGCCCCTCTTCCAAGGGCGGCTTCCAAGGCAGGGACGGCGACGGGGGCCTCGGCACGGGGGACTCACAGGGTGCTCTGGACGCCTCCCGTGTTGGCCTGGCTCAGCACCTGCGTCAAGGCCTTGGGGCGCAGCATGGCCGCCTCTCCAGCGCCGGCCTCTCTCAGCTGGTCAGCCCCGCAGCCCCGGTGCACGCTGGGAGTCCCCGGCTGTTCCTGCCCTTCCCTCCCCGCGCCTCTATGCTCTAGGGGCACTTTCGGAGCCCGTCCCTCAGGCGACACCGAGCCCTAGTCCGTAGGAGGCCGGGCGCCGTTCTTTGGGGCGAGGAGGGACGCGGCGCTCTTCTACCCGAGCTCCCCCCGGGACGGCGCGGCCTCCCGGAATAACCTCTCCCGTGAGCTCTGAACTCCGCCGCCGGCCCTCCGAGAGTTCCGGAACTGCGGCCAGACCGCCGGAAGTACCTTGCCGGCACCTCTCTGCGCTCCCTCTCGCTCGCCGGCGGCGGCCAAGATGGCGGAGCTGAGCTGCGGCGCCTCGTCCTCTTCGCAGCCGGGCGGCGGGGGCGGCGGGGGCGACGGCGAGCCTGAGGCGACGGCAACCACGGGCGCCCTGATCCGCGTGACGGTGAAGACACCGAAGGACAAGGAGGAGATCCTGACCGGCGAGCGCATCTCCGTCAGGGAGGTCCGGCCGGGCGGGGCTGCTGGGGGAAGGGAGGGGGGAGGGTCTCTCCGCGGCCTGCCTGACCCCGGCCTGTCTCCCCTCCCCCAGTTCAAGGAGGAGATCTCGCGGCGGTTCAAGGCCAAGCAGGAGCAGCTGGTGCTGATCTTCGCGGGGAAGATCCTGAAGGACGGAGACTCGCTGCTCCAGCACGGCGTGAAGGACGGCCTGACGGTGCACCTGGTCATCAAGACCCCCCAGAAGTGAGAGGAGGGGGAGGGGCTTCCCTTGGGGACCCCCCTCCGCCAGCCCCCCCCCCTCCCCTCGCACGGCTGACCCCGTTTCCTCTGGCCGGTTGTGCGATTCAGGCCGCGTGTTCGGCTGCCACCCACGGGGGGACGGGGGAGACGACGGGTGCATTTAAAAAAGGGGCTGAGTCTCCTTCGCAGGGAGGGCAACAGCAACAGCTCCCAGAACGGCCCCAATAGGTTTCCTTATTGCTGATCACCAGTTTACACGAGTAACAGAACAGAGCTGGAAGGGGACTGGGAGGTCTTCTAGTCCAACCCTTTTCTCAAGCAGGAGGCCCCATACCATTCTGGACAAGTAGCTGTCCTTAAAAGCCTCCCATGATGGAGCAGCCACAACTCTGGGAGTCAAGCCATTCCATTGTTCCATTTAATTGTTCTCCCTATCAGGAAATTCCACCTTAGTTCCAGGTTGCTTCTCTCCTTGATTAGTTTCCATCCATTGCCTGCTTTCCCTTGGGAAATGATAAATGCAAAGCTAAGATTATGTTGCCTACTTTGGGTAATGAAACATCTGCAAGAAAACCAAGCTCAGAGAGCAGCAAAAACACCTCACAAGCCTTAGAGTTTGACCCCTAACTCCCCTGAATGGACTCCTCAGTTGGAATATTTTACCCCGTCCTCCCATTTGGGACCTGCTTTATTTCAGGTAGTGGTTGCCCCCCCAATGGTGATTCTCGTGTTTTGCTTTGATTTGTAGGGTGCAAGAACCTCCCGGGGTGATGGCAGCTTCCCCGCCTGTCCCCTCTGCCACTGCTTTGCCTGCCACTGGGGTAGTTTTGGCCCCCTCCGCAGCTCCTGCATCCCCTGCGGCCCCCTCCCAGCCATCCACATCGAGCAGCGGCCTTTCAGACGTGGGAAACAGCAGCTGGAGGAGCAGCACTTTGGGAGGCACGCCGGGGTCACCTGGGGAAGGAACGCCCAGCGGCGCCACCTCCATCCTGTGTAAGTAAGAGATCTCTTGACTGGCAGAGCTGTTACAAAGCAGCTCAGGGAGGCAGATGGGGTGGGGGGTGGGTCTGAGTTGCCAGTGTCTCAGGTGGCCCTGCGGCAGGGTCGTCCACCCAGAGATGGGAAAAAAATAATGAGGGACCAGCTCTCAACCTATAGACAGGAATGATGGACAGCCATCCAAAAGCCGAGAGACAGTTTTCCAGCTTCTCCTTAAGCTCTATTCCAGTTCAGATGTGGGAAGTCAGCCCCAAGCATGCCGTCAGACCTGCCACAGCTCTGATCCCTTAGGAAAGAAAGACCCTTGAGTCCATTTGGGTGAAGTGATAATTCTTTTACTAAAAGTTGCTGGCTGCAATAAAGTCAAGATAGAAGTAAGAAGCCCACATGAAAGATTACAAATTTCCCCCCTCATCCCACCCTCCCCTTCCAGTTCATCTTCAGCCAACGGAGAGCTGCCTAGATGTTTTGAGAATTGCTGAGAGGCGATTCGGGCAATCTACATCCCACTCTCAGGGCTCAAGGCCTTCAGTGTTGGCACAAACTGGTTCCACACCTCTCTGGTCTTCACCAACCTGTTATTTCCCATCACACCCCCATACCTGTTTATTGCCCATTTGTCCCCCAAATCCAATGATTTGACACTGCTTCCTTCCTTGGAGGTCATTGTCTGAGCTGCTCTTCCTTTTCTGCTTGTCCTCTCCCAGCCGGCTTTGGTGGCATTGCTGGGCTTGGCCACCTGGGGATGGGCTCAGCAAATTTCATGGAGCTTCAGCAGCAGATGCAGCGGCAGCTGATGTCCAGTCCGGAGATGCTGTCCCAGGTCATGGAGAACCCCTTGGTCCAGAGCATGATGTCCAACCCAGACTTCATGAGGCGGATGATCACAGCCAACCCGCAGATGCAGCAGCTGATGGAACGGAACCCAGAAATCACCCACATGCTGAACAACCCCGAGTTGATGCGCCAGGTGGGCACCTTCTCTATTCTCCTTTGACTTTGCAGGTAAGACCAAGGCAGGTGTGAGGAGCACGGCCTGTAAGCGTCCTTCAGCTACAACGGTTAGCAGTTCCCAGCCAATATGGGAACTTCTCTGCTCTGCACTCAGGAATGGTCACCTGATCTCTGGTCCCTGCTTTCTCCTGGTAGCTGAAGCATCTTTGAGGGATACCTGAAGGGACAATTGAAGCAGGGAGAAAGGAGGGCTTGCACAGTGAAAAGGTGTTTGTGCTGATCCATGTCTTGGTGACTGAGGAACGCTGGAGAGAGAAGGGGCAGCAGATCCTCAAGCTCACACTTTGGCAGCCCGCGTGGCTGGAAGGCCTGTGCTGCAGGTGCCCTAGTGATTCAGATCAGCCCCCATGCAAGGCTCCCCTCGGAGGTGGGGAAGTTCATCCCCAGGGAAAGTCTGGGTGGTGCCAAGTCCCATCTTTGGGCTGGAAGCTCTTGAGAACCTCATTGGAAGCTTCTGAGCATGTGAGATTTGATTGGCTGGCTGATGTGGGACAGACTGGGTGCTGGCTCAGCCTGGCCGTGATGGTTTTCTTGAATATTCATGGCCTCACCCTCCTGGGTGGGCTTCTGTGCTTTGGGGGATGTGATGGGTGGCCTAGGCTGGGTGAGGGAACTGTCCCCTGTAGACTTCAGGCACATTGATTGCTCTTATTTCTTGTCTGGCTGAACTCTGCATATTGGAAGCCAGGCTCTGCTTCCTCTTCATCCCCCTTCCTCGGTGGACAAAATGTTGGGCTAACGCTGGGCAGTCCAAGATTCAAGTCCTCCTGCTGACCAGTTAAGGTGTGTGTTAAGGAATCATGGTTTAAGACCTGGGCAGCCTATTTCCAGAAAAAAAAGCCACAAGTACAGTTGCTTTTCCAAACAGTATTTTGTACCCTGTTCTGTCTGCTTGGACCTTGGTTTCTGACCAGGGTCTGACCTGGTCATCTTGCACATCATCACAGAGGGGAGGTTCTGCCTTGCTCATTTTTCAGTTGCTCTGCTATCAACTCCAGAAGCTGGTTCAATTATGGTCAATCCTTGCTTCTTGCAGACTCTTAGGAAAAGAGTGTAGGCTGTGTTTAATTAATGAATTGATCTAATTTTTATGTCACCCACCCCCTACAAGGTGACACTCCTCCAGCAGGTCTCATGCCACAAAAAAGGCGTTGCCAAGCAAAGGGGCTCCCTCCCCACCCAGTTGGCTTAGAGTCCTCTGTCTCTCCCCTCAGACCATGGAGTTGGCGCGCAACCCAGCCATGATGCAGGAGATGATGCGCAACCAGGACCGAGCCCTAAGCAACTTGGAGAGTGTTCCCGGAGGGTACAATGCTTTGCGGCGCATGTACACGGACATCCAGGAACCAATGTTCAGCGCTGCCAGGGAACAGGTGTGCACGGCTGCTGTGTTCAGCTGCTAATTAGAACAGTGGGGTCTTCATCAGCCCCCCCCCAGTTAGCAGGGACTCAAGACTTGGGCGACTTCTAAAGTTGCACCCTGCTGTTCCTTGGGGAGAATCATAACCTTAGCAGCCAAGTGGGTGGAAATCTTGGGGCCTTTCTAAGAGGACCTTGTTGGCTCACATATGGGTCGTAATGAAGACCCAGTTTGATGTAGCAGAACCCAGAACGGCCGGGGATGACAAGTGCGTGAGTAGCCAAGCTTCCCTTCTGGGGATCCAGGAGAGGGCCCAGGTCAGCTTAGCCATTTTACCTGCAGCCCTCCCAGCGCCCCTGTGACAAGGCAGCCCCTGGTGGGGATGCGCAGGTCATTTGCCACTGGCTTCTCTTTCTAGTTTGGCAACAATCCCTTCTCTGCGCTCTCTGGGAGTTCGGACGCCCCAAATGCGCAGCCTCTGCGGACGGAGAACCGAGAGCCGTTGCCCAACCCTTGGAACCCCCTTCCGGCTTCTCAGGGCCAAGAGCCGGAGAGTGAAGGGAGTCCTGAGCCAGTCCCAAGCTGGAGCACACCCACCGTCTCCAACCCTTTGGGCATCAATGCAGGCGCTTTGGGATCAGGTACGGCCCTCACTGCTTTGCCAGCCTCGCCAACCTTTCCGGCTGAGTGCCATCAGCTTTCATTCAGAGAGGGGCCTTGCGTTAGATCAGAGGGCCTCCTCTGCTGTTTTAAGAAAGGTGAGTTGAAGCTTTTCATGTGTTATATCTGGGATGGCAAGTAAGTCGAAACCCTGGGAAAAGTCTGTTTCTCATGCAAGCCAGCGCAGTTTGGGCAAAGCAGCATTTATGGGCAGGCGGAAGGGCGAACCAGCTGCTGGACCATCTCTGCCTGTGGCTGCTGGGAACTGAAGGTGCAGCTCCTGGCTATTTGGCTGAGGGGTGGGGCTGCCTGGACGTGAAAGCTAGTGGAATCCCTGCCATGCCCCGAGTTCTAGAGAAACAGCCACCCACAGCCCCTAATGCTGCCTCAGTCCCTGCCCCACTTTCAATATTCTTTCTCTGCCTGGAATTGTGGGGTTCTGACCTTTATTTGAGGGGAGGGGGGGGGGCGGCTGATAATCATCCCTTAAAGGACAGTAAGACTGGCGGCATTTCCCTCTGCGCCTTATGTTTGTTTGTTATGGCTTGGTACCCTTTGGAGTAGATGGATGTCCCTTTCGCCCTCTCCTCCCCCAACCCTGCAGGAATGTTCAGCAGCCCCGAGATGCAGGGGCTCCTCCAGCAGGTCTCCGAGAATCCTCAGCTTATGCAGAGCGTGATTTCGGCTCCTTACATGCGCACGATGCTGCAGACACTCGCCCAGAACCCAGAGGTTGCCGCTCAGGTGAGTGTGGCTCTTTTCGCACCTGGCTGAGGGGGATAAGAGAACCGGAGGTCTCCTTCGCTAGACCACCGTTAAGAGGGAGATGCTCTGATTCCCCAGCACAGTTGCCCCTCCCTTGCAGTACATTTGCAGCCTGGTTTCCTTCAGGTAAATACAGATTGTCCTCATTTAGTGACTATTTACAGTTAAAGCGTTGATGAAAAAGTAATTTTGAAGCCAATCCTCACATTTAACAACCTCGAAGGCCTATAAAGGCAAAGGAAGTCAGAGGGTAAGCCCAGTTGTGGTTTCATTCAGCTTCACTTAAAGACCAAGGGTCCGGTCCCAGTTGTGGTTGCTAAATAAGGACTCCCTCTCTCAATAGACGATTAGAATAGATGATTAGCTTTGGAATGTGAAGCTGTCACACATGCCACCGTCTCCAGGGGTGGCGTGTTCTTGCGAGGGCAGTTAGGGAAGGCGAGGGTGGAGGCTTGTTCCCTGTGCTTGTGGGTTGGTTTCCCAGCGTTTCCTTACCAGGTTAGACAACGTCTTCTTCGGTGGGGTCTCGGGGATGCCCGCGTCAGCATCCTTCTGTTCGTAAGGGCTTCGGCTGTGGGTGTCTCAAGTGAGGGTCTTGTGATGACTCAGGTGTGATAGTGAGGTTGCATCAGGGCCATCGGGAGGTGAACTGGGGCGGTGGTTGAGGGTTGGCTGTGTGACTCATTTGGATTCTGAAGAGTTTGTAGGCTGGTTGTGGGTCAGTGTGTCCGCTGATGGAGTTGCTTGTGGAGTGCCAGCCTTTGATGAACTCACGAGCGTGGCGGCTGCTAGTGTGGCTGGTGATTTTGGTGTTGCTCCAATCAAACTGGTGCTGTTTGGTGTCGGTGTGGGTAGAGATTAAGAACACATTGACCTACAACCGACCAAATCTTTGGGAACAACCCGCAAGCTTGGAGGACAAACCTTTCACCCTCACCCTATGCTGCAGCTACTGATATTTGCCACCATTGCCAAGTCAGGGAAAGGCTTGGACTCCGCCCACTAAGCCTGGCTGCCCTCTTTCCTTGCAGATGATGGTCAACGCTCCGGTCTTTGCTGGCAACCCTTCCCTTCAGGAGCAGCTGCGCCT
>JANHFP010006653.1:12615-23453 GCA_032468135.1 Calamaria suluensis
CTGCAGAAAGACAAGCCCACTTTGGAAATTGCTCTTACCTGGAAAGTAAATCTAAAAGTGCTGCTGTCAACCAACCAAGAAAAAGAGACTGACAACACTATGAAAGAGCTTGCCAATTGGGACAGAAATAATTGGACAAGAAGCCTTTTGCTTCTTCAAGGAAAAGCATGAAATGCAACTTCAAACAGTTATTGTTGAGCAACCATTGTCAGAAAAAAGGATTTCTGGATAACAGACCTAGCTGTCAAATACATTTGGGCTTGTTAAATACCATCTCCCTAAAACATCAAGTGTTTTATAATAGAATTTTGCAAATGATGCATCACTGATTTGTGTTTTTAATGTCAACAGTAGACAAAGCATAGTTAGTTCTTTGGCTTCTATTAATTAATAACATTTTTGCTCATATTTGTAAGAGACCAAGGTTGGGAAGTTAATAAACAACAATGGAAAAACCTCTTAGAGGATCTAGCACTTCTAAGAATGTTATTCTAGCAAATTCATTTACCCCAAATATAGCGATGATATTTATTAGTTTTACAGCATGTATACTTGGAAAATCAAATAGTTTTAAAAGAGACACATTATTGTGGAAGGAGTCTTTAAATGGTATGCTCTTTCCACAAGTGGATCAAAGATAACCCCACATTCAGAATAAAGTGCAAATAAATCTAATCAGTTTTCTCGTGACTCTAATTTGATTTATATTTGGAAGCAGTGTATCCCAGAGTGAGAAAGTACATCTTTTTTTAATTAAGTAGACAGAGGTCTTAATGTAAAATTAATATTTTGTTTGTTTGCTTCTTTTTTAAAGGAATAAGATGGTTAATACTGGAGGCCAGTTAGCCATCTTATTTGTGTGCCAGGTGAATAGTTTTTTAACTTAATAGACAGGGACTGTTGAGAGAGTAAAAAGAAGTATTCAGGTGTTTTAGTATGAAAACCTAGTTCATAGCCTTGGTGTAACACACACTGTTACACACATCACACATCAAGGTATATACCAGAGGTTCCCAAACTTGGCAGCTTTAAGACTTGTGAACTTAAATTCCCAGAATTCTCCAGCCAGCTCTGCTGGAGTTGAAGTCCACAAGTCTTAAAGCTGCAAGTTTGGGAACCTCTGGTATATAAGGTAATACTACCATAAAAGGGTTTTTGAGGCTATAAATATTAATCAGGCTAGGTGAAACAAGGAGGGAATTTTTTAAAGGATCCACTTTCTCTTCATAAACATAATGACAGTATATCTAATATATGTCAGAGGCTTTTATAGGCAGGCTAAATTTCAAGTTCTGGAAATAAGTTACATATAGGTTTGTTTAATATCCCTAGAGTTTAAATTTAGACTAAGGAAGGTACAGCCTCCTGATTTATATATCTAAAATGCAACTGATTGTGTAAACATTAGCAATTTTGTCAACAAAATCAAATTAAAAAACACTTAAATTTCCCACTGGAATTTAAATGCTTTTTGTATAATTGAACATGTAATTTTAGAAGCAAGTTAAAAATGGAAAAAAAATCACCTAGCTTGATCATAAGCACATGTATTTGAAATATATTTTAGTCCCTTTTCTTCTTCTTTTTAATAACTTTTCATTGGGAAAGTGATCTCAGAGGTTTAGCAACTATTTCAATTAATAATATTTCTTAAGGCCATGAGAGAATTGAGTTCCCAGTCTCCTATCAAGCTACAGAATTATAGAATCAGGATATCAACATTCTGTCTTGTATGATTAATTCTATTTAATAATTCTATTGTTACTGAATAGGTCTTAATAGATCTTCATGCTTGTAAAACACGCATGAAAACTTTATTAAATAAACTTTTACAAATCTGGCCTCCCTTTTGATTTTAAACATTCATAAAGCATTTGCTAGTCTAGTCTAGAAAGGAGGTACACAGACCCAGGAAGACTGTGCTTTGATGGACCTTTTGTTGTTATTACAACCATTGTGTGGCAGAAGTTATCTGTTTCCATCCACAAAGCAAGGGATAGGTTGAAAAATGTACAACACGAAGAAATGTTGTTCACATTGAGCATTTTCTAATCCATGTAATCTGTATTAGAATGATTTAATACTTTCAAATTCGTTCAAAACTACTTTGGATTTGAATATAAGAAAAATAAGCCATCTCTTTTTTTGCATAGCCATACCATTCAATCCAAAGCTTAATTCTGGTTTTATCAGACATATAGCTCAAATACATCTTCATTTAAATACTTGGTTACTATATGATAAAAGAAGGTTAGTATGTAGGAATTACAATCCACTCTTGAGGCAGGAAAAATGGAACAAGATGGGGCTTCTTTGGCCATCTTACCTGATTTTCAGCTCTAAATTTAAATATTTTCCGGGAGAGCTTATTTTCTGAGAGAGGCTTATTTTAGTGCATGTGCTCAAAATCTGGATTGGGTTTCTTATCAGGGGATGTCTTATTTTCAGTGAAACAGAGTAGCACTGCACCCTTCTGGACAGAAAGCTCTGATGTTGTCCTTAGGAGCTGGTGGAGCCACTCACCCAGTTTAGGAGTAATAGCCCTGAGTAGCTCCTATCATTGTTGGGTCCATTTTGCCCTTGAACCAGAAGTTCAACTTCTGTTATAGTCTCTGTCTAACCTAAGGCTTGTAAAACTACAAGATATTATCCACAGTGTTCCAGTTATGGACCTATTGCTGGCAGTGCCTCTGTAACTGAAATGTGCTCTGATTGCCAGACTGAAGTCAGTAAACCTGGAATGGAGACCTAATTCCATGCAGTCTTTAGCATCCTCTGACTCTTCAGCTCTCTTTGGAAAACTTTAGGATTGCTCCTTTTTCTCTAAGGTGTATGCATGTACAGATTTTAGGAAGATCAAAGAGAATATCATATAGAAAAAAAGAACTATACAATCCAGCAGATGCCATTAATGTTTGGTTCTTTCTTCATTTACTATCAGTTGTGGCCTTTTCTAGGGAAACAAGAACACAACAAGAAATAGTTTGGAAGGGAAAAGCAGTGACTGAGAATACTTCTCTGTGTAGCCTTGGCCCGTCTCAGAAAAGTGGTTGGTCTTTAAAATTACAAAGCCAAATACAGTGCTAAGAATTATGAGTTATCATGACTTCTATTATGAACTGCAACTAGAATGCTACAAAGCAGATTCAACTGAAGCGTTTCCAGCAAGAAGTTTCCTATTAGAATGAAAGTTACTACTTTCTCCATTTTACAAACTATCATTCAGAGCACCTGCATGAAGAGTACTGATCCATTAGTATTTAATCTATGAAGGTCTTTGCTTAAGTTGCTGTTTTACCCGGCCACCGAGACCTGAATTGTAAATATCTGGGTTAACAACAGTTGGCAGCAAAGAGCTATAGAAAATCCTAGCTATTCAATGCTCTCTTGTGATCATTTGAAGTTTTCCAATTTTGGGCTAATACGGTCAGTCAGATTTTGAGTCCAATAAAATGAACTACTAGATGAACACAGATGTATCACTTATTTTCCTTAAAACCAATGAAACTTTTAACAACTGTTAAACAACTGAATGTAAACAACTGAATACTGTACATCGAGACTTGGTTAAAAGAGTACATTTAAATTTGCTCTGCATTGATTGACATTTCTATTTTTCAAACCATTACAACTTTTTTTTCATTGTACCAGTGTCTTTTTAGAGATCAAATGATTAATACAAATTTTCAAGGTAAAATGTACAACTAATAACTTTTTGAAAAATTAAGCACATTCACATTTTGTTTTGTAGGGAAGGATGTATTAATTAATACATTCTGTATCAATTTTATTCCCCAAGGCATTTGGAGAAAATAATGCCATAGTTTGGAACAGAAAAATAGGCTAAGCTTTTGACACAAGTTAGTTCATAAAGGGGCTGCCTACATGAGGCACCCTCTTTCTGGTCAGGAACAGGCATTCTCCATAACACTCTTCCCCGAAGGGACCAATGTCAATTCATGTACTTCTTATAAGGATTACTTTTTGCCCCAATTGTTTTGGCAAATACAAGCATTTGAGGCATGAGAAAGGCTTTGTGAAGGTACTTGTGAAGACAAAGAGCTGAAATGCTGGAAAAGGGGACTGGCACAGGACCAAGGCCATGGAAGCCTTCATTAACTTCCATGCTGGAGGAATGTGGCTGGTGGCAAATGATCAGATGTTCAATGTTTGCTGAGGGATACATAGAAATGGGGTATTCATGATTTCCCCAGACAGCTGCCTTACTGATTATGTAGGCAACAGGCGGGCACGTGATGCTTGATAATTGGATTCAGATTTCTTCGGGCATCAAAAAAATATAATGTTATTTATAAAGAGTGGATGATAATTCCCATCTCCTGAAAACATATAGTTGAGGGCCTTCATCCTTAATGCAGGATGCATTTCCCTTCATTTCCTCTAAATCCATTTAATGCAGGATAACCTGGTCAACTCCCTCAAGTTCCTTTTCATTAAAAACCAAAATAAGAGATTTAAAAGATAAACCTGAGGACTGCATCTAACAGACATAGCTCCTAAACCACTTGTCTGCCACCAGCTCAAGATCATAGAAGACCTACAGCTTGCCCTACATTTCTATGGCGTTCTTACACACACAGGTAAAAGACAAAGCCAAACAGCAAAAACATGATTCAAGAATACAGCTTTAGAAGCAATGTAGCAAAGCCTGGCACTTTAGAGACAACGTAATATTTTAGTGTGGCAGCAGTAATCTGATTTCTTAGACTATGATAACTTACTTGCCATGCTAGGTAATGTAATTCTCAAAATGCCACACATGGGATATTACTTCAATTCAGGCACTTTTCCTTTTTTCTGTTAGTATTTTGACTTTTGTAAAACTTAAAACTGCAAGCCTATAATACACTTCTTCCCTGAGCTTCTTCGATGCTATTGTTACATAATTACCTTATTTGTGGTAATTTGATTCACAATTTTCAAATTGGTAATTATTTTTCTTGTTGACGACCCTGTCTTTAATGTTCAATCCATTTAAAGGAACTGTGCAATTTATCTTCTCCAAACAGACAGGTTTTTCCTCATTAGTGTACTAACAGCACTGCCTAATTTGACTAATATTTGTTTAGTTTAAAATGGCAGTCTTCAAAAAAATTGTCTCTGAAATTGATTTCAGCAGATGTATGAATACCTTCCATTCATCTGAGCTTCTTACAAAAGGTCCTTGAACAATGAATAACTTTATCTCTTCAGTAAAGTCTATGGTTTTTAAATGTCATGAATGATACAGAAATACAGTGCATGACAGGGACTTCCTGGACTATGAAAGGCAGAGATCAGAAGGCTTTTGATGGTATTCCCCAACGAGCAGCTAAGAAATGGAAGGACCTTTCCAAGGCAAAGCGAAAAGAAGAACCTCTAAGTATTTGGCAAGCTTATTTGTGGGAGGTCTGGACTTGTAATTATATTTTTTTAATTCTTACTTCTTAAAAGACACAAAGTTGTACCAGTCTGCACACTAAAGGACAGACCATATTTGCCTTCCATTTAAGAGGTACAAATTAACTTTGAGAAAATAAAAAGATGTAACTGGAGAGCCATCTCTCTATTTAGCCTTGTAATAATACCATGTGCCTTTCAACTGAAGTGGAAGAACAATGATGAAAGCTTAAGAAGTGTGTTAAGATTGTGTGTTTTCCCTTCTCCTAGTCGAGGAAACCCTCCCAGCAAAGATAGGATTTCCTTCACTTGCATTCTCAGCAAGCAGATGACCAACTTAATTTGGTTTGCTGCTTCATCTAACTTTCAAATGTTTTACAGAATAAACATTCTGACTCTATTCCAAGATGAAGACGGATGTTCGGTCAGGGCTTTGGGAGAGGATTAAAAGTCTCCTTGTCAAAGGACTATTCTCTGAGATATAAGCAAAAAGCTGATGATGACACAGGGTTTCAAAGCAACAAAAGATTCCTTGTGAATCCCATATCTATGGTTAGATACATTGGTGCATAGACGATGTGAAACGAGATGCTGTCTCTCAGGACTCTTAGCTCATTACTGTTAATTCTCTGCTACTTCACATTTGTCCCGTCTTATGGCCTCTGTCCTGTCAGCCAATCTATTTTTGGACTCCTGAAAAGTAGTAAATCTGTTTTCAGAAAAATATCCAACTGATGGGACCCAAACATGGAGGATCTCTATGGTTGCAACCTATAATTAGGCAACTAAAAGGGGACTGAATACTAAGCACCCATCCACATTTTATCTCCCGTTAACAAGAATGATTGGTAGAGAGGAACAAGAAAGGGAATCCCTCAGTGACTTTCTGTAACTCATTCTGCATTAAAACAGCATGGACAGCACTAGTCATTGGCCTGATTATTGAGACTGAATAGGGTTTGGCAGTAAGGCTGGCACACTTTTTGTGCCAATTCAAGGAACAGTGGATAGTATTTTAACATAGTCAAGTGACTATGCCATCATTTATTTATATTTTCTAAAGTACTCCACACTAACTGACCAACATCCAGGCATTTATGCTTTGAATATTGACAAGACATTAATCCTTTGCCTTAAAAATGCAATGGGCAGTTGTAAGAAATTATTTTCCCGCCAGCAATAAAAAGCATCAGCTTAATCTGAGAAAGTCTATATCCAACCAATATTATTTTTAGAACATTATCAGCTGAAGTAGAAGATGAAGAAATAGTAGAAAGAAATGAAACCCACAAAAATAAAATAGGAAAAAAGCTTTGAGAGGCTTACTTCTGGTGGTCACCAAGGGCTCTTTGTCCAATAGATTTTAACAATGATTCCGGATGGACTGCTACCTTTGGTGATGTTTTGGGACTAGTGTCAGAATCTCCACTTTCCTCATCTCCCATGGCTTTAATATAACTTCCACTTCTCATCCTTCTGCAGGGAATCTCCTCATCTTTACCACCAGCAGGGTAACCTCCCCATTCATCTTGAGGTACCTGGGACAGGTATTACAACAAGCACAAAACAGAAATAAATCTGACATTGCTGTGGGGCCCTTTAAACAATCTGTTACAAATAACAACTAAGTACTTGACATTGCCAAAAGGATAGATTTTACTTCAGCTATTAATTAAGTACAACATTCTGGTGATATTTGGATGCAGAAGATTGTTTACCAAACGGTGATGGGTGTGGCAACCTTTAGAAGCTATTGCTTGCTTTGCACTTTTTGGTGTACCACTGTTTACTTAATATTTATCGAGGAAATCACAATTAGCCACAAGACATAAACCTCGATTTATAAACAGCAATGACTAGGTTCACCCAATACAAATCAAAAACAAGCATACAATCAAAATGAGTGAGGGAAAACTATCGCCCTGATTGTCCAAGTGTCTTAAAAGAGGATGATTCCTGATTAAATTGATCAAATTAAAGCTGACATACGCAACAGCTATAGCTGTAAACCTATCTTAAAATAATTTGATAACTAGTATTAACTATTAAAAAGGTAACTAAGCATTTGCCAAAGAATGGGGTATGATGTTAGTTCTACACCACAAAAGGCTGAAAAAAAAAGAAGACCAACTTGTGATAGAAACGTTTGCAACACCTGACTGATTTAGCAGAAATCCAAATAAGCCTGATGTATTAGCTCTGGATATCTAAATTTTCAACCTGGCAATCAAATAGAAACATTTATATCATTCAGATAATAACACCTCCAAATAAATTAAAATTTTACAACAGAATATCAAGCATTGTTAAATATTCCATGGACCTATGTTCCTATATACAACACTTTGTCCGTGGATATAACTAACGTTGAATTGCTCCAACTTAGCTTTTGGCTCTGAATTTTGGGATGTCCTTTATAATCCAATACTTAGTTGTAGTCTCTAACTGGTTCTGGCCTCAGTTAAATTTGTTCTTTGCTGTTTTCTAATATGCATACCCCCCACACACATACAGTATACAGACACTTATATAACTATTACTAAAATCAGCAGTTAAAAAACCAGCTATAGGATTATGAAGGCAGTTACAACATTAGTATGACTAACAGTATAATACTGGATTTAGAAAAAACGTGAAAAGTGACAAAAAAAGACAAAATTAAAAAAAATGTTTACATGGCTTTATATTATATTATTCAGCCTTCGGTGCTATTGTTTCATAATTATGGATATTTTCTTTTCCCAGTCTTACTGTTTAATCTATAACTAGGATTGTTTTGGACATGGAATGTAGAGGAGAAAGCTCACATTCAGTCATATATATTGTACTTTTTGTGTTCTTTGCCACAACTGTGTAAAAATGCTATTAAATAATAAATTAGATAGATAGATAGATAGACAGATAGACAGACAGACAGACAGACAGACAGACAGACAGACAGACAGAGATAAAGATAGATATAACATACACATGCAAAAAATGATAGCTTAAAAATGTTGTAGCCGCTGTTGAAAATTTTGTATTTTTGATTTTTAATAAAGAATGAAGCTCAGAAACATCTTCACCTTTATGCTTTCAGAGACTTTGTTTTCACTGCACAAGTTGAATGTTGTATGTTTGGGTATATGAGCCTAATTTCCTCCCTCCTCAGCGTATTAAATATTTCCTGTTGTAAATGACATGTAAGAGGCAGCTTCCAGTAGTGGTCAAGGTACCAGGGTAGACTTTGGGAGACTGTTCTAGTTCCACCTTAGGCATGAAGCCACCCAGGTTACTTTAGGCCAGTCACTCTCTTGGCCATAGGAAGGATGCAATGGTAAACCACTTCTGGGGATAAAAAAAACTTTGCTAAGAAAACTGCTGGGACTCATCATAACAGTCACCAGGAGTCAAGAAGGACTAGAACCAAATATTTCTGTCCCGTCCCCCCCCAAAATAGCTCTATACAAGAATACCCCTGATGTCTGTCTGTTTGTTTATTGGGACTTGTATGCAGAGTGTTTTATATATCCTTCTGGTAATAAAAGGGCTACAATTCAAAAATAGCATAATAAAATAAAAAACTATAGAAAAAAACTAGTAACAAAAAGTTGTTAAGAAATAATCTAAGGCTACTAAGAGCAAAAATAAAGACACTTTATTTAAATGCAAGACACTTAACCTACATTAGAACCTTTTCCCGATCTTGTAGAACAAAAGCCATGTTACAACACTGTCAGAGCCTTACAGTATTACTTGACAAGATATTATTGTGCTTTTAAGAAAACAAAACAGCTGAAAATGAAGCGAGGCAGAAGAAGCTGGATTGATGTTGCAAATTAATTGAGGCAATTATTTTATTAGCATTCTACTTTTCTACAAAGATTCCCCCTGAAATCATAGCTTCCCTTGATTTTTTCTCAAAGTGGCTTTTATTCTCTATTCGCTGTCTTCTGGAACCATTTCCCATGGTGCACATTTGAGAGTTTTCTCTTCCTAGATATGGGTATGTCTAGTTTAATGAAAAGAAGGACTAGGGGAGACATGATATCAGTTTTCCAATATCTCAGGGGCTGCCACAAAGAAGAGGGAGTCAAGCTATTCTCCAAAGCATCTGAGGGTAGGGCAAGAAGCAATGGATGGAAAATAATCAAAGAGAAAAGCAACTTAGAACTAAGGAGAAATTTCCTGACAGTTTGAACTATTAATCGGTGGAACAACTTGCCTCCAAAAGTTGTGAATGCTCCAATACTGGAAGTTTTAAAGAAGATGTTGGATAACCATTTGTCTCGTGTAGGGTTTCCTGCATAAGCAGGGGGTTGGACTAGAAGATCTCCAAGGACCCTTCCAACTCTGTTAATCTATTCTATTCTATTCTATTCTATTCTATTCTATTCTATTCTATTCTACTTGGGCAGAGTCATATGTGCCTGCCAATTTTCCTTATGCAACTTTGTGTCTCTGACCTGCTGCTGCCTCATCCTTCTCCTTTCCCTTCTTTTACTCGGCTACCTGAATCCTCTGGAGTGACTCAGAACCTTTGTCACAGCATGGTGGCTTCAAAAGGAAGAGAGCATGAAAACGGCCATCAGGCATTGCAAGATGATGTTTGCTGCTAAGGGGAAAGATCCCACTGTAATCCTCATTCATCACTGACTACTTGGGGCTTGGGCACAACACCAGGAGTAATTTGGAAGGGTCTTTGTTCGAGTCCCTTCTTCTAAGTGTGGAAAAGTGGAAGAAATATCCTGCATAAAGATTCTTCTACCTGATCTTTATAGCATCCTTGTAAACTATAGATTAAGCACTAGGCAACAGTATGCTGCAGCTACCTAAGGAACAGAAGCAGACAGCCATAAATAGCCTGACCTTTTATGAATTTGTTCACCTGTATTTAAAACTATAACATTAGTTGCTCCATGCTAAGCACATTTTTATAACCCTTCACATTCATAACCTCTTGCTGAAATCCACTCCACGTTAAACCAATTCTGATGTTGTAGACCAGGAATTTCCAACATTGTCAACTTTAAGACTTGTGGACTTCAACTCCCAGTATTCCCCAACCACCCATGCCCCATTCTAGCTGGGAAATTCTGCTTGTTGAAGTTCACAAGTCTTAAAGTTGAAGACTCCTGCTATAGGCTTTCCTTACTGGGAGCCTGATCCAAACCTTGATATTATTTCACATTTCATTGATTTATTTCCTTTTGCAACCATGGGTCTTGCTCCTTTCTTATTTTATCCTTTATAAGCATGGTCCCTATCACTTAGTGTAAGGACATTAGGTGCAATAGTTGCTTTATTTTACAACCCACTAATGAAGATGCAAAGGCCAGATACTGAAGATGAAACTCAAATACTTTGGCCACTGGAGAAAAACCTAATGCTGGGAAAGACTGAGGGCCAAAGAAGAAGGGGACGACAGAGAACGAGGTGGCTGGATGGAGTCACTGAAG
>JANHFP010006655.1:10402-22732 GCA_032468135.1 Calamaria suluensis
GGACTAAGTTATAGCCACTGCTTTTGGACTCTCCGCAGCCCAAGGAGAACAACGTTCAGGTAAGACAACGTTTATTTGAATAAAATTTGACTCTGATGGTGACATGAATGTGCAGTTTTCCCAGCAGTGTACAGAGGTGGATTGTCTTTACCTCTCTCCCCCCCCTCCCCCCGTACATTTTTTCTCCTTAATTTTCTAGACTTTCCCCTATCACTGGTGCTTTCACACCAAAGCACTAATTAGCTCTGACCCTTCTGGGGATTATATAAGGTTATCTAAGTGCTGCCATTTGCTATCACATAGGAGATTTTGAAAAGTTCATATCAGTCTTTCTTGAATCGTACCAAAGTTATTGTGATTTTGCCACACAATACTTAAACTTACTCTTAAGTATCAATAAATGTTTTCAAGAGCCCATATTAATGCCTTGCCATCAGCAGTACTCGATGGCAGATTTAATAAACTTCCATTGCCTATGTATGATAAATGAAAATAAACCTATTCCACTGTGAATTTTGGTTTAATCAAAGACTTTTGCCTTTAGTTAATTTTTCCCCAAATCATTACGATGGTTTTCATCGAAGCAACATAATAGATAGAAATTCTAGGGTTAACTATGCGGTCACAACATTTTGGATCCTCACAGTAAAGTCCCAGCTCTGGCATAAAATCAAGTGCTTGGCCATATATATGATAAATTCTAGATTGCATGGGCATAAAATAATAGTTGCTTTACACAAACTGGTACAAGGATTACTTCAAAGTTTTGCTCTTGTTATTCAGATAACATAGTTTAGTTATTTGTTGGATGAATCGTAAACTTTACTGTGAAACTTGTCATGCTTTTCTTGCTGTCATTAAAACAAAATTATTGATGGTAGCTTTGAACTGATTTCCATAATTGTACTTGCTTATTTTGTAAAATAAAATAGACTTCAGAATTGTTTATTTAAAAGAGATTTATGTATTTTATTAATTTGACAATAGAGTGGCTATTCTTATATATATTGTTCAGTAATTACTTGATACATAACTGCATTGTTTTATTATTATTTAGTTACTATTGAAAATATGTTTAAATAGTATTATTTTGGAATTTATTGATATTTACAGACAATAAATGATGACTTTTATCTACTGCCTAGTAGTTATTTTGTTTGTTTGCAGCCCTAAATATGTGAAACAGAAATAATTGTAAGAAATTGCTGTTTGCAAGTACAGTGTATGTTAAATTATGTTTAATTTATCTTATGTTTAATATTTCTTATTAGAGATGTAACATTTTAACAGTAATGTTTTAAAACGTTAAGTACTTTCAGAAGGTAGTATTAAATATTTCAACCTGTATGTAATGCTTTTGTATTATTGGGTGCAGTTCTTTTGAAAAGAACCATGCAAGTTATGAATTATTTATTTATTTATTTTATTTTTTCGACTTATATACCGCCCCATCTCCTAGGACTCGGGGCGGTTTACAAAATTTAAAAACAGATTTACAGAATTTAATAGATATTTCAATTAATCAAAATAATCAAAATAATTTCTAACTTAAAATTCCTCCCTGCCTTGTGCCTCCTCTCTCGATTCTGGATCTGTCATCAATAGATTACCAAGTTTGTTGATAAATCTAGAGCAGTCTTTTATCTAGGAATCTTCTAAACATATTGGACCAGGCCTCTCATGTTAAGAAGCACAGACTATATTTGAACATATTTGGAAAGTTGGGTGACTAACTACAGCTTACAAGTATCTGAAATTGGAAAACAGAAAGATTGACAGTTAATCCACACAATAAAACTAGAGGACTATATTTACATTTGGTAAATTGCAAGTTTTATAGGCTTCATATAAAATGAAGTCACTTTCCAAATTTCCCAGTGAGTAAATGGAGATTGGATCCAAGTACAGCTACATTAGATTTGTATTTTCCTCTACTCAAACAGCAGGTGTAAAACATAAAAAAAATCAAATTTATAGATGAAAGGGGGAGGATTAAAAGTTTGATCACAGCACATTTCTGAAAAGCTTCTCAAGCAAGCATCTTACTATCCTTGTTGTATGAGATATCTTGCAAGTGTGATTACAGGATGTATCCTACACAGTCTTTCTCAAAAACAACTCTGTGGGTGCTTCTGAACACAAAGGGTTGCTGCCATAGTAACAGGGTGTTACTTAGCAAGCTTCCACTTTGCCCGGCCAAAGGGGAGTTTTGAATATAGAAGGGAGGCACAGTCAATGCTGCCAGAATATGAATGGATGCTTGTAGAAGACTGATAGACTGCAAAAGAAATCTGAATCTTGGAAGTCATTGAAAAAAAGTCCTTGTGTTAGCCAGCCAAAGCAGTTACAGCTACACAGGGGAACAGAAAAATAAGAAGTGGAGAAATTCTGGATAGCCAAGATGTACGAAGATCGGAAAAACTGTGAAGTGGCCCTGTGAAACCAGGTCCCCAAAAGAATCAGTGGAGCTTGAAGGGCAGTAAAAGGACCGTGTGGAAAGATACAACATGCCCTTGGTGTGATAGTGATGTTGACTTATGCTAGCCCAACTAGTGATGGTGGGCTAAAGTCCACAATGACACTGTAAAAAAGATGCAGCTCTACCAGGACCATTCTTAATGCAGGCTTCTTAGGTAGGCTAAGTATATTAGCAAAGAGATAGTGAGGATTGTTGCCCTTTGCTGCCAAAAGGGCTATCTTACAAAGTGTTATATTATAAAGCTGCCAGGACTGGATTTGTCTTCCTTTCAAGCAATTGTACATGACTGCTGTTTCACAGTTAAGCAAGGTAAGTGCGTATTAATGCTGTGCAACTTCTATATTTTTCTATTTTGGGAAATTATTTTGGATTTTCTGCAAACAGTTGTGATGATTTTTTTTATAAAGAAGCAGAAAAGTTGCTTCCTCACCACTGCTTGATTGCCTGTACTTACCAAGCAGGGACATGTTTGAAAACCCGTCGTTACCGGTTTGCTCATGGGTGTGGATGCACTCGCATACACATGTGATGCACTGGGTGTGGATGCACTCGCATACACTTCTGCGCATATGCAGAAGCATCTGAGCAGGTGGGCAGAGCCTCCCGCTGCCGCTGCGACAGGTTCGCCTGATCCGGTGCGAACCAGTAGCAACCCACCACTGTTACGAAGTAGAAATGCTATTTTCAGTGTATGTAAACTGAAGTATTAAGAAATAAAATTACTACTTTGTACAATCTTCTATTCACCCCTTGTTGTAGAATTTGAGTATTGTTGGCCTTAATGATGAGGTGAAAATATGAAAACTGGGAACTTCAGAAAGGTGTACTCTTGGAACCACAAACCTGCATGTATTTTATTCTTTGTAAATCCAAGCAAGATTTATTTTCTTCCTTGAAATAGGTTTTGGTGCTGGCTGTGCATTTTTACTCTTGTGATCTCTAGCGTATAATTTGTTAGAGAAAAGCTTTGTTCTTTTGTTGGTGGTTTGTAATTTGGCTGAAAGAAAAAAATAGGTTTGTGTGACCCCAAAGAAACAAAGAGAAGCATTGTTATGTACAAGCTGAGTGGTTGAATTTCATTGGGGGTGGTGGTTAAATCTTTACTTACACCAATGTTTCCATAATTCTCAAGGTTCACTGTTTTTGTCAAAGAAAAATGGGACACCATCAAATCATTAGCCATCCATATAAGATTTAATTTAGATTACTCCCAAGAGGTATTTGTTCATTTTTTCTGATACTTAGGAAAGTGATACCCAGGTATGCCTTCGTAGTTAAAGGACCTAGTTTGCTGGTTGCACTACAGAATGGAGAGTTTTTAGATCTATTATCTGCCAAACTGCAGATTGAAAGGCAAAATCCGTGGATGCTTGCTTTTAAAGTTCAGTATGGTGAAAGACACTGGAGACTGCATTTATTTCTTTGCTAAGGAGATCTTTCATGACAGCTAATTCATTATTAATATTTGCAGTTTGACACCTTTGAATTGTGTGTAGTAAAAATGGCCTGGACTAAGTGTTCCTTGTTAATATTCCTTTGATGGGTCTAGGTAGGACAACTCGGCGTGGCCAGCTCACTGCTGCCACCTCACCACCACCAAGTTGCTTCTGCTGACTTACTGCTGCCAAGTTGCCACAGGACAACTCAAAACGGCCAATTCGCCTTGGGGACAACTTGTTGTGAGTGGCCAGAGAAACAATCAGGTGGGCAGGTAAGCCGGGGTGGGAAGAATGCAGAACGGTGATGGTAACCACAGAGGCCAAGGCTTTTGCATCCCCCACTGCTACTGCTGCTACTGCTGACCTCCTGAGGTCTATGTTGTTCAGAGTTCAGGCCATTCTGCATTGGGCAGGAGAGGTTGCAAGGAGGAGGCTGACACGTCTCATTTTCATATCCTCTGCCCCTGCCACTGGGTGTGAAAATGGGATGCCCCCAGCTGTCACCATCTCCCCACTGTCCCAACCAGCCCACTGCCACTGCCACAAAATGGTGCAAACGCTGCCACACCAAACGGTGTGATGACCCAACTCAAAGCAATTCACAAACCAAAAACAGAAACGTAAAAACAGTCTTTATTGCCAAAAAACTCAAATGCCTTCTCTTTGTTAAAGTTGGTTCGTTTTCTAAAAACAAAATAGATAATTGCCAAGAAAAACTCTAGCTGCAGTCCAAAGATAATTTCTGAGATATCAAAAGTAAAACTTGGCTAAGGAACTCTTACCGAAGTTACCAGAGCATGGAGAAGCTGGACTTGAAAATTCAACTCTTTGCTTCCAGCACTGTTAATTATAACTGGCTAGCTTTTAAAGGGTTCAACTCAGCTGCGTTCCTGCTTTACTTGCTCCTGAGTAGTCTTTTCTCCAGAGCCCATTTATCTCTGTGTCTCTGCCTTGGGTCAGGTGGGGGCACTGCTCCCAGTTCCTCTTGTGAACTGCCCTTCTCTGACTCTGCCCCTAGCTCACTGGATTCTGCCTGGGCCTGCTCTTACTCAGCTCCAACTTCCCCCTCACTGCCCTCTGCCAGATGTTCCTCCTCGACTTCTGAGTTGGACACTGGCAGAGGCATGACAAACGGCCTGAACTCTGAATGGCCCAGAGTTTGGCATGGCAGCGGCAGCAGCGGGGGATGTGAAAATGGGAAGCCCCCAGCTGCTGCTCTGCACTCTGCCCACCTGCTCGCTCACTCACCTGCTCTCCCTCCAGCAACCTACAGTGTGTTGCCCCTGTGGTGAATTGACTGTGTTAAGTTGTCCTGCAACCACTTGGCAGAGATGACTTTGGTGATGACGAGCTGGTGGCAGTGAACTGACTGCACCAAGTTGTCCCATTCCATCCTCAGATATGGGAAAATCTGTTCCCCATCAAAGGTCTTGATTCATATCATGTTTTCGGATTTGGTCAGGGAGAAATCTACCTTGTTGTTCCACTATTAGATGAAGAGCTTTTGGTTGTGTCATAAGGCAGGACCTTCCTTTTCTGGGCCAGTCTCCGAAATTACCTTCCAACCAGAAAGTTTATTGATATTTTACAACCTCATCCATCAGGCATATTTATATGTGCTTAGTGGCCACTTTTAGAAATGTAATGAGATCTGTCCTTTATATTGTAGTCCCTCTGCTGGTGTATTATTATATGAATAATAACAATTAATTCTTCAGCCATTTTAACAAAAAAGGTACCACATGACATTTGATCACCCTCTATCAATGCAATTCAGTCTTAACAAAGTGACTAACATTCCTGAAGGAGAATTAAATCAAAAAGGATAAGAATTAGAGTAGGTTACTTGCCTCGGTTAATAAAAGAAATAAAGAATAACCAAGAAATTTTATTTAGAATCATTAGTCCAGCAGAAGGGAAAGAAAGAGGGTGAAAGGAAGTGATATGCTGCAATTAAAATATAAGCAAACAAAAAGCATCTCCCCACTCCCAAACATTTGGTGGAACTTAACTTGTAAAGAAATAAAACTGAGAAACTGGATTAAAGAATGATTTATTGATGTAATGGTCATAAGTGAAACTTATGAGACATGACAACTACTGTCATTGGAACTCCTTTCTGCTTAATTTCTCTAGGATAACCATCAAAGCTTAGGTTTACCAAATTTACAATTCATTTCTGAAGTATTTTTAATTGTATTATAATTTAAACACTAGGACTACGGTTCAGCCCAGATAAATGATTTTATCTGTACTTTGATTGTTTTATATCTAAGGGTGTCAAACTCAAGGCCCAGGGGCCGAATCTGGCCCATGAGGTGCTTAGATCTGTCCCACGCGGTTGCCCTAGAAACAGCAATGGACTGGCCCATGGTGCCTCTGCCAGCAGAAATGGCACTCAGGAGGGCCGTGTGCAGCCCTCCCAGGCTCCATTTTCAGCTGTGACAGCTTCCTGCCTCCCACTGTCAACGAAAACAGAGCTTGGGGAGCTGCCCCTTGAGCTCCGTTTTCACTAGCAGAGGGCAGCAGGAAGCCGTCACAGCTGAAAACTGAGCTTGGGAGCCCGTTTTTGCTGACAGAGTACTCGGGTCACCACAGATGCCTCTGACATGAGTGACATCAAGCTGGCCATGCCCACCATGGCCCCCAAGGTTAAACATACCCTGATGCAGGCCTCAATGAAATTGTGTTTGACATCCCTGTTATATATCTTTTAATTATTACTTATGTATAGAGGAATAGCAAGTTTGTTGTTGTATCTTTTGAGAGAAGCCATACTTGTCCTACGCTTGTTATAGTATTAGCATAAATAACATTTATTTCTCTGCTGTTACCTCATTAATTTATTTACAGATATATAACATCTTTTTATGCACTGCTTCTAGTATGCCAGCCATTAATTATTATAAGTAAAAATTCTAATTGATGAAATCCAACAATAATAATATAATTAAAACATCAACATACAATGTAAATTCTATAAATGAGAGCAATACCCTTACATATTGCATTATATGATTTCTCTCTTGAAAATAAACTATTAGGAAAGATTTTTTTTTCATTCTCTGTTCTACTCAAAAGAAGCACAGCAGCATTCATTTTAGATTTAACAGCAATTTGTTTTAAATTTAACAAGGATGTATACACTGTGTTTCCTAATCTAAAGATTTTTTAAAATAAGGACATCATAGAAGTATGTAATAAAGAATTTAAATTACTTGACAACCGTTGTTGTTTCCTTTTTTCAAGGGATTGCAAAAACTGAAAATGAACATTTATCACTTATCCTCTGTATAAAGTTCTGTAGTTATTCTCACATATAACTCTACATACTTAGTATGCAGTCTAGGAAAACTGTCATATCTTGTCATCGTTTTGCAGTATTTTTACCAGTATTTAATATTCAAAATAAAAAAAAACATCGCATTACATAGATCATGTCAACAAAGAATGAATTTGTTTTGACAGCATCTTCTCTTAGTAAGAGTTTGTTGTCACAGGAGAGGTATTAGCATGCATACACAATAATCTAGAGCAGCGATGGCTAACCTATGGCACATGTGCCATCTGTGGCAGGTGGAGCCATATTGGTGGGCACACGAGCTGATCTCCAGTGCACATGCACATGCCAGCCAGTTGATTTTTGGGCCTTCTGGGCCCACCAGAAGTCAGGAATAATGTTGTTTCCAGTCTCTCAAGGGCCTCCATGGTGTTGGTAAAAAACATTTTCACCCTCCCCAGACTCCTAGAAAGGCTCTGGAGCCTGGGAACAGTGAAAGACAGGCCTACTTGGCCCACCATGCCATTGCATGCCAAAAGCAGTGGGAGTGCGCGAGGGTCACGTGCACATGCATGGGGGACGGGGTGCATAGAATTGTGGGTATGGGCACTCATGCGAGTAATCCCATCCCATGCTCCCCACGCTTTTGGCACGCGATGGCAAAAAGGTTAGCCATCTAACCTTTATCTAGAGCTAGTATATACATTATTTTAGTCAGAAAGACTGGCAATTGTACACTAGACATTGGAAAGAAAAAGAGATGCTGACTTTTGAAGAATGAACTTCAAAACTTACCTAACTGGCAGAAGTGGTGAAATTAACAGCATTGATTAGAGATGGGTTAGAAAATTTATAAGAGATTAGTGTACAATTTATAAGAGATCTAGTGTACAATTGTACAGTTTCCTTGTTTTAAATCATGGCTGTACACCGCCCCTAGTCCGTAAGGAGAGGGGCGGTATATAAATCTAATAAAATGAAATGAAAAATGAAAAAATGAAAATTAGCAGTGGTTTGTGGACTTTGCACATTAAATACAATTGATGCTAAACAAAGGGCTTCAAAGATTAATTTTGTTCTTGGGGTTGCTGCTGACTGTTCTATACACAGTGAACAGATAACGGAGTCATACGATTTTTAGATAAATAGATTTCCAAATAGGTGATTTTTTTAATGAAACATACTACAGTATTTTTATTAAACATAAATGAGAAAGTTTCTAATTACTTGTAGACCTGTTATATAAGGAGGTGGGGAGAGAATGCACCAGATATATCAGATATATTTTTGGCATTCAACCAGGGTGGGCAATTTCTATTTAACCTTAGTGCTAATAATATATTTGTCATTTGTTATATTTTGTACACGTTTTTTATATTTATTGTCAATGTTTGATGTTTGTTTTTTCTATCTTTTTCTTTTTCCCAATTTTGTACAGTATTTTAAATTTGGATATAGAGAGAAAAAGACTGGAAATTAAGTGGCCAATGTCCTATTTCTTTCCTTTCTTGGAAATACTGGGAAGCAGAATATGTTCTGGGAATCAGAAGTTTGTTGACTGGACTGCTGCAATGTGCTTTATAGAACACAAAAAGTACAATTGCCCATGTGCTAGTGTGTAAGGATCACGTCAACCTTGTGACCCTTATTGTGGTCGTTGTATTAACTCCCAGGGGTTTCTTAGTTCCCTGGTTTGTTTAGGACACTTCCTTAGGGTAGAATTAACCCACCCTATCTGCACATTTTTGTTAGGGATGCTTGGTCCTCCCCACATTTGGGAAATGAGAACTGTGGGAATCTTCAGAAAATATTTTCCCATTCTTTTAGAGCTGCCAAGATAGGACTGTTCCACAGGGCTTTTGAACTACAGTGCTACAGTATATTGCCATGATTGATTATACTGGTGCATGTGATTTACTTCATTGCTTTTATTGATTGGCAGTTGCAGTTATATATCTGTTTTATATTTATGTATATCAGCACAGCTTGCTCCAGATTTGGTAGTGTAAATGTGCAATAAATAAATAAATTAGCAAATAAACAAACAAGACTCTCACTTCACAGTGGCTTCAAACCTCATAGGAAGTGTTTGAAAGAGCCAATCATAGAACACAGAACACTCACAACTTTTGGAGGCAGGTTGTTTCACTAGTAGTTGATTGTTCTCACTGTCAGGAAATTTCTCCATAGTTCTAGGTTTCTTCTCTCCTTGGTTAGTTTCCATCAGTTACTTCTTGTCTTGTCATAATAGATGTCATAATAGAAAATTGCATCCCTATTCTGAAAGTTTCTATAGAAAATCTATGTAATCACTAAGAGTCGACACCAACTTGATGGCACGTAATCAATCCATTTTAAAAGTAATGTTTAGGTCAGCCCCTCGGCTTCTTTTTAACTAATTTAAGTCTAATTAGTTAAGTCTAACTAATTTAAGGGAACATTTTAACAATTGCACCATGATTTCTTGTGCTGAGATTGTAAGTTGATTTTTGGCCTTCAACCTTATGGAGCATTTTTTCTCTGCTCTACAATTGTTAGACCTTGTCAACTTAATTTCATTATTTCTTCTCTGGATTCTGCAGAGGTGGCCATTTCAGTCTTTGAAAAGATGCAAGTACAAGAAATTCTAAGGAATTTACGCCTTCCAGAGTTTGAAGACATCAGCCAGTTTTTCCGAAGCCTGCCAGCTTCTGCTTTGGTGGGCATTGGTGCCTTTGCAGCTATAATTGCATATTGGTTTGTCAACCGTCCCAAAGCGGTAAAACCACCATGTGATCTCCTAATGCAATCAGAAGAAATTGAGGTGAGGATCATCTTGATAGAGTTACATTTTATAACATGCCTTTCTCAGGAGTGTTTTTATTAGCAGATACTGTTCTGTTTATTGCATTGATCTTTTGATAATACCCATAAGTAGATTTGTAACTATTCTGCCCTGTCCATCTAATAATTAGTACAATGGCTGACCCAAAGAGGCTTTTCTGGACCTTAGTTGCGAGAGACATGCTGTTCTACAAAATGTGAAGTTCATGTTTAGGTACATAAAAAGTCTGCAAGTGATTCATAGTGTGCATTTCATAGGATGTATTCTTTGTTTGTATTTGTTTTATAGATGACTTGATTCTTTAGTCAAACATTATCTTAGCAAGATTTTCAGGAGAAAAACTTGTCAGGAGAAGAGTGAGGTTAGCTCTGTGGAACTGTATGAATTAAGCTTGTGTCCCTTAAATGCTTATTAGAAGAAATCATATTGGTGAATATGGTAATCCAAATAATACTTCAGTATTTAATTAGCTTCGTGTTGGTTAATAATCCAGTTAATTATAGCAAAATATGGTGAATTGAAAACTGATTCAGGAAGAAAAAAACCTTTGAAGAAAATTTCTTTGAAAAAGATGGCACATATTAATGACGTTTTTCCTAGGTAGGTTTCCTGAATAGCATGGATGATACAATCAATTCTCTTAAGATTTTTTTTTGTTATTTGTTTGAAATATGCTGTGTACTCCTTGGAGACATATTTGTAAAAGCACAGACAAAACAAACTAATTAAGCTATTGAGATTCCTTTCTAAGAATCTTCATTATTGCCTCGTTTAAAATGTATTTCATTTCCTGTGGAAATGTTACACATCAGATGTGGTATTCAGTAGGTTCTGACCAGTTCTGGAGAACCAGTAGTGGAAATTTTGAGTAGTTCAGAGACCCATTGACTGGCTCTGCTCATCTAAGCCGCTGACTGGCTCCGCCCCTATCTAAATACGACCTCTGGCTCCACCCCTGTCTATTCTCTGCCTCCCGAGTTCCAGCTGATTGGGAGGAAATGGGGATTTTTCTGTAATCTTCCCCTGGAGTGGGGAGGAAATGGAGATTTTACAGTAATCTTCACCTGGAGTGGGGTGGGAATGGAGATTGTACAGTGCCCTTCCCTTTCCATGCCTACCAAGAACAAGTAGATATAAAATTTGAATCCCACCACTGGTGCACATACATTATTTGATTGTGCATGCTCATTCCCATACCCATAATTCAATGTGCCCTGCCCATGTATGCACGCACACAACACACACCTGTTCCTCCCACTTTTGGCATGTGATGGCAAAAAGGTTAGCCATCACTGGTCTATATATATATGTGAGGGCAGTTTCCAGCCTCCAGGGGGGTGGGGAAGGCCATTTTCACCCTCCCCCGACTCCTAGAAAGGCTCTGGAGCCTGGGGAGAGTGAAAAACGGGCCTTCCCCTCTCCCCCTGAGGCCCTCCGGAGGCCGGAAACAGCCTGTTTCCCAATGTCTGGTGGGCGCAGAAGGTCCAAATATTAGCTGGCCAGCGTGCAGATGCCCACCGGAGTTGAGCTAGGACAATGCTCGTGTGCCCACCGATATGGCTCTGCGTGCCACCTGTGCCATAGGTTCGCCGTCATGGACCTAGAGAGTTTTGTGTTTGAGTGGCAGTTTGAACCCAAGCTTTTCTGTCCTCAGTTCTTAACTATGGCATTGCGCTATAAGGTATATCCTTATATGTTTTAATTATAAAGGCATCTTCTCTATTTTAGTGCCACTATTAGTGAAGTACAAATTATTTCAAATTTAAAAGGTTTAAATTTTAAATGACCCGAATTCAGTCATTTTGAAGGAATTGTTTTGAGTTCTAAACGTTCATTTGCATTCAAAATGGGCTTCTGGAAATGTTTTAAGCCTGGCATTGTTTTCAACATAAATCAACTGATTCAAATTCAAAAAAGGCATTTCCAGTTTGAATAGCTTCACATTTTGTACCCCTTTAAAACTCACCTATATGACTTCCTCTTCCGGTTTGGCTGGCATCGGACGCGATCAGGGCGAGCTCATGCCCTGGGCGTCAGTTTCACCCTCCTGGTGGGCCCTTCGGGGCACAGGCGAGCCCTCAGGGACGCCTGCCGCAGGGGGCAGCTAGCCGGAGGCCCCCAGCTCATTCTGGGGTCCGTTTGACGGCTTCGCCCGAGGCACCGGAGGTGCGAGCGGCGCGAAGCGGCCTCCTAAAACGGAGCCATCACAGTGCCAACCAGCTGGCCTGCCGGAGGACAATTAGAGAAATTTTGGAGCGGTGCAGAGTGAAGGTGGAAAGACTGGACCCAGATGGTGGCAGGAGAGGTA
>JANHFP010006655.1:107373-121079 GCA_032468135.1 Calamaria suluensis
CATCGTTGGGGTGGTTTGGTGTAGAGATGTACAGTTGAGTGTCATCTGTGTACAGATGACACTGTACACCAAACCCATGGATGACCTCACCCAGTATGAACCAATAAAATAAAGTAAGAGGGAACAATGAATTAGAATTGCTCTTCCTCTGATTTACAATATGTCTACTGTGTTTCCAGTTGGATTTGTTTGCATTTAAAATCCATTTTCATTTTAAGTGAAGATTTGGAACCAGCATATTCATTTTAATCTGACAAGAGTTGGGTGAATTATTCAAGTTCTTCTGTAGATTTGATCAAAAATTCTTATTCAGATAATTTTTCTAACTGGATAATATTAATTTATTCTACATTTACAATTTAATAATGGCGGCAGATATTTAGAAATAATGCCTATCCCCAATTCTTATCAAAATATTGTCCATTTTTGGCTTTTTCCTATTGAATTTTCAGCTTAAAGCTTGGACATAATAAAGTTTTACAAATGTGGAATTAAATATAAGCTTTTAGAGCAAAGCTCATAATTCACATATATATATATATATGAAAAAGCCCTAAACATTTATTCAGTTGCATTCAAAATTTGGAGGAGATCCTAACTCTTGATGATGTTTAACATTGCATTTGCTGAAATAATTGCTTTTCTGTTAGGCATATTCACATGACTGAAGACATGTTTCTAGGACAGCTGTGAGAATCCCGTTGTCTGGCTCTTTTCTACCCTTGCTGATCTTCCTAAATATCTTCCTCTGGATTTGCCACTTCATTTTCTTTGGGTTCCTGGGATGCTGCTGCAGCTGCCAAAGAATGTTTATAGATGAAATAGGAGTCATGTTATGTAACGCTGATAATACTCTACTGGAATAAATTTATTCCAGCCCAGAGGTAGTTAAAATGTCATGAATATAGCTGGAGAAGTAACCCGGTTCACTGTAGTTGAATAACATATGCTGCAGCAGAATTCTCTGTTTGGTTCATTCGCCTCAGAAGAGGTTTTTAATAGACCTTTCTGCCTGTCTTTTTGTCAAACAGCTGTCAGGTCAGCCTCCAAAAGCTAGTCAGTTGAGTCCACATTCTAAACTAGAGTGGGTAGGAGAGCATCAGTTGTGGCTTCCTAAAACAAATGATGTAAGTAACAAGGGAGGGAAAGTTTGAGGAACATGGCTGCTGGAATTCTTTCCAACCTCACAACTGCCACTGGCCATAAGAAAGCACCTCTGTTTGTGCCATATTGCATCAGTACTGAGATTTCTTTGTGTCTGCATTTGTCGATATGTATGTATCCTTTGGAAAGGACACAATGGGCTCCACATGGTGTGCTCTGGTTCAGGAGTGAGGAAGGGAGCTCAGAATGGAAACGTTACTAACATTTATCATACTAACATTTACTAACATTTATCATATGTTATTAACATACGATGTTGCCCAATTGCTTCTTCTGTGGAGATGCATTCTGGGAAATATGGTGATTTCTCTCCAGGAGACCGCTCCAGTTTTAGTTCTGCCATAGGCTGGGTGATTTTTCATAAAGCTGTATTTGTACTTTTGATTTTATCTTTCTTTTTTTTTGCTTTTTAACAGTTTTTTTTGTCTTACGACATAATACCCCTTTTTGCCTCTCATTTCTCTTTTCTTTTAAAAATAAATAGCAGTACCATGTCATTAAGTAGCTTCCTGTTTCCCTAACATGATTTCTGAAATATTAAACATACCGTTTATATCTAAACAAAAAATGCTATGATTGGATTAGATTATATTCCATAACATGCCAGAAAATTTTCAATTATGCAGTGGAATTTCTCCCCCTTCCCCTACTCCCACGATAAAACCCTCTATTCCTAAATGCCTGTGGAAATTCTCTATTCCTAATCTTCTACATTAGAGTTGTGGTGATGATAATGGTGAGGAAAACAAGAGCAATCTTTATCAGGAATTTCATTAGGTTTGCATGCAAATAGACTTCACTGTAATCACTTTATATCTGTGTAGTGGTAAAAAGGAATTGTAATAATAAATTGTAACCGTAGATTTATAACTTTGTGGAAAGAGTTTGCAAATCTTCCAATTAAATATTTATTCTTAGCAAATGGATCCTAATTACATAGTTATAATATTAACATTGAGGTATGTTTGTACTGCTTCTGGATTTTCTTGCAAATTCTAAGAGCACTAAGGTTTTTAAAATTTATAGGATAGTATCTGTCCTCTATCCACCTAAACGTTTCATTATACAGATATCTTATAAATGTATGACATAATTTGAGACTTATCAACCATTTTCTTTAATTGAATTGTTCCATTTAATTTTTTGTACTGACAGAGAAATATTATTTATCTTTTTTTTCTATTGCCTCGAATGAAAGAAATTAGAATTGAAGATTAAAAAACAATATTGAATAATTAAATTCCTATACTTAAGAAGTACGTCATTTATTTATTTCTCTAAAAAACTCTAATCTCCTTTCTCAAATTTAATATGTATCTGTGTATTCTCCTTCCTCAAGTTTTCTGCATTCTTTTGTATCAATAAAAAAAATCCCATCAGTATTTTAGAATATTTTAGTTCTTTGAAAAGTGACTGCAGTTACAGGTAGACGCATCATCTATCTAATTTCAATGAAATACTAAATCTGGGATAGCGGTATTTAGGTAACTATTTATGGGGCTGGAGTTAAACTTAAAAAATACTTTTTCCATTTTGGATGTTTGTTGTTCCTGACATGCCCACATTCTACTAGCTATTTTAACAACAGTGAGTGAAGTAGAAACTAAGATGCATGAATTATAGTGAAGTTAAATTCCATGGGGTTGCTTACATTGTTACTGCCCATAATACAAACATAGAATGTAGATTAACTGAGAAGGAGAAAATACAACAGCCTAAATATACATGGAGCAAGAGGACAAGGAAATAGAGGAAATTAGATGTAAAGAAAGATCAAGAGAAATCATCAGCACACCTGTTGAGACCATTCTTGGCTCACCATACCTGGTGGTGGGAGGTAGTGAAGTGTAGATAAGGATATTGTCCATGTATACAAGGAGACCCCAGTATAGATTTTCATGCAGGTCTTCATTTATCAACTGCATAAATACCACGGATGTTCCTTGCAACCCAAAGGGCATGACTTGGAACATAACAACCCAGGGGACAATTGAAAGTCGTTTGCCATTCCTTCCCTTGGAAACCGGTATGGGGGGGGGGGGACGAATGTGGCGCAGTGGGATATGACAGAGGTGGTGGGTGAACCAGCAGTGGATGATTGTTAGGAGTAGGACAAGGAAGATGAAGAAAAAATGGTTTGTCCCAAGAACAAACCATCTTTTGGAATGTAGGAAATGCATAGACAAACTACAGTATGTCCAGAAACGACCAATTATTAGGCATCAGGAAGGAAAGTCGAGAAGAAAAAGCTTGCCAGGGTTTGTTAGAAACATTGAATATTCTGAACCAGAATAAAATAAAATTGGAAAGAGACATGGCATGTCTTCAAATACCTGAAGGATTTACAGGGAGGAATAGGGCACGGTTTTTCAGAATCATTCTAGAACTTAGAACTTGAATTAATGGTGTTAAATTGCCCCAAAGTAGATTTTGGTTAGGTAACAGGAAAGATATCCCAACAATACGATCTGTTTAAAACAGAACAGACTGCCTTGGAAAAGCAAAAGACTCACCTTCACTTATACAGGCTAGATGGATATCTCTCAGGAGATAATATAGGAGTGAATTCCTGCATGGACTGAATTAAATAAACTTCAGTATTTTTTTCCAAACATTTATTCTGCAATTCCATTGTTATCCTGCATGGTATTTCACTATTTACATGATATTTTTGGACCTGTCATTATGGCTGGAGTTGGGAAATCGGGAGTGGTCATTCTTTGGTCTCTAGCAGAAATTTCCCATTATTTCTTTCAATGGCTTTAGCCTTTGGTAGATAACCATTGAATACAATGGGATATAGTATTGCATGTATGGAATTCTTTATTGGATAAAGCAACAGTGCAAAGCAGACATGTTACATTTTGTTATTTCTTTTCTTTTTGGTGATGGTGGGAATTAAAACGAATTCTTGCCTTGTGTTTCTATGCTACATTTTTCCATGATTCAGGCTATAGTACATTTCTGTTATGCTTCCTCCTTGGAATGGCAGACAACGTTGCCTCTAAAGTACTTAGGGAATTATATGTTGGCATTTCTTGGCCTGAACCTCTGTTTTTTTGTCTCTGTTTTCTCAGAGGGGATTTACAAGGGGATAATTCAGTGAGATGTGCTGTTCACTCTTCATCATTATGAAACAAATGGGTTAGCTGTGGGAATTCAATGATCATAAAACATCTTTGTGGGAAAGTATTTATTAAAAAAAATGCAAGGCAAAAAGATCTAGTAAGAAACCTTTTTGAAGCTATTTATCCCCAAAGCTCTTTCTATTAATCTGCCTTTAATGCATAAATTACAGTAGAATTGTACTGTGTACTAACGAGTGATGCCACATTACTATAAGAAAAGTTTTAAACAACAGTTAAAGTTATTGATGAAGTTTGATCCGTTTACACCAATGTCCAAAAAGATATATCCTCGTTGTCTCATTAATTGTTGTGATTCTCACTATCGCCGTCATCTCTTCTTGATAGTATATCTATATGCTATATAAGATAGTATATCTATATATCTATATAAGATATACTTAGTTAATGAACTTAATGAAGCCACAAACTAATGTGAAATTCTTTTTCTCCCCTCCCTATCTTTTTAAAGCTGGCCTTTGCCGGAGTTTAATCCAAGTCAGATCCAACTAATTGTGTACCAGGACTGTGAAAGAAGAGGGCGAAATGTTTTATTTGATTCCAATGCCAAGAGAAGAACTGAAGATGTGTCAATCTCGGTGAGCAACCTAATTCATTAAAACATAATATACACGGCAGCCCTGTTTTTCAAATACTACATGTGCTTAACTGCACTTTTAAAGTAAATGTTTACTATTGCTATGTTTAAAAAATGATTGCATTCCCCCATTAGGTATATGTGCCACTCACTACATTGTTCCTGGAATGGTTTTGTAAGGAGGAAGTTTGTCATGGTCTGGACTGGGAATATAATGTAGCGAGACTTCTCAACATTTCATTCTTGAATCTGCAAGCTTTGTACAATCCCACAATATATTGCCATTTCAGTGATTGTTCTAAATTGGTATTAAAATTAATATTCTAAGGGTTAGGTACTGTCTATCTTGAATACAGTTTGGCTCCAGGTAATTATCCTGAATACAGTATATCAGTATAATTTGCTTGACAAGAAGTGATTTGTCATTGTCTTCGTCTAGAGTAGGTTTTTGACAATGTAGTCTATAATTATGTTATTTCCTTGCAATCTCACGTCCTACTACTAATCAAGTCCAATGCTGCTTAGCTCTTTTGAGATCAGCAAAGATCAGTTGACACTGCTACCTATAATGCCCTTGTCCTTATTGGCTTAACATACTACTCTCCTCCTTAGGTTCCTTTTTGGTTAAGATCAAGGTTTCTCCCCACCACTTTCAAATAAAAAATAAATCAAAAGGACATTAGGAATTTTGAGGGCATGTTCTACTGACTGCTATTCCTAAATCATGGTGGTAAACAAATTGAAGAAATACACATTGTTGATTATATTTCTTTAAGCTGCAATGCTGTATACTTAAAATGAAGACTGTATCAGATACTGTATCTGTATCTATATCAGCCTTTTAACAAAAATAAGCCAATAACTGACCACCAAAGTTGATTTATCTGCTTGTAGGAAGTAGAAATGTTCTGATTACATATCTCAGCTAAGTATCTCCCAATCTTCACTTGACATTGTATGCTAAGTTTCATCAGCATCCCACAACAGTTTTGCCCTTTGAAATAACACAGTGTGTGGGACAAATGTTTTCTTGCTGTGAAAAGATCATCTGTTAACTGAATTTTAGAATTTCATGCCTTTTTGACCCCTACACACTCAGTGATTTATATTGCCTTTCAAAGAGAGTTTGCTGCATTTGGTATTAAACATAGCTATGTTTGGAACTGTTCATCAATAAGGCATAAGAGATTTTTGGAGCACGGTATAATTTTATTCCCCAATCAACAAAGCATTACCTTTTTCTTAACTCCTACTAGGCTGAAATGTTTTGTTTGGTTATCATGTAAGAAAGTCCACCTTAGTTATGACAAAGCAAGACGAAATACTTCAGTGTATAGGCATTTAAAAGCACTTCTGATAAAAAGAACACTTCCATGCCAGAGAAACCATGTGATTATACATCTTAAATTTTTGACTCATGCCAAAAGTAGTTCGCTATAAATTAAATTTTAAGAGGTGATTTATGACCACAGATGTTTACATAGTTCAGATCTTTTCCAGAGTCACCACTCGTGTTCCAGTTTTGAGAGTCAAAATAGAAACAGTGCTGTTGGATGCTTGTTTGTGACATATCAGTACTGAGTACATTAATACTGAACATACTGTGTGGTTAGACTTTGGTTGCTTAGTATTTGCTTCTAAGTCATATCTGCACGATCCAAGTCACACTGTTTCAGATTTGGAATGAGTGCCACGCATCTCAGAAAGTTTCAATGATACCTGTCAACCCTGTTTTCCCGAAAACCAGACATTAAGCCCAATCGGGCTTTGGAGTGCCTGTACTAAAATAAGCCCCCCCAAAAAAATAACACACACACACCTGAAAATATTTAAATGCATGTGCAGCCGGTGCCTGCCATTTCCTCTGGTTAGGGTTAGGGAGACAGATCTGGAAATCAGGTAAAACTGCAAAAGGAGCCACATCTTGCTCCATGCAACCCCAAATAATAAGATCTCCCTGAAAATAAGGCCAAGCATATATTTCAGGGTTCAAAAATATAAGACAGGGTCTTATTTTTGGGGAAACACGGCAATAAATTATTTAATTAATTGGAGAGAAATGTCAAATGGGATGCCACAGAGGTCAGTTCTGTGCCCTTTGTTCCTCAACATTTTTATGTATGATTTCTACAATAAGGTAGAAAGGAAATGTTATCAGGTCTGTAGATTGATACAAAGTTGGGTGGGTTAGCTAGACTGAAATAAGAGTCAGTGACTTTGGTATGCTTTGTTTCAATTTAGGGGTGGTTAATTGTGTTGAAGAGTGAGCTGAAGGAAATATAACAAAACTTAACAAAAACAAAAGTGAAGTTCTTCTCTTATTAAACAAAAATTAAGGGTAGAGATGTAAGATGACAGAAACCTATCTTTAATAGCACTTGTGAGAAATATCGTGGAGTAGCAATTGATTGCAAATTCTATATGAGCCAGAAATCTGATATGATTACAGAGAAATGTTATCGTATAGTGTATCAGCAGAAACACAGCCTGCTTATCACAGGAGGTAACTGTTCCCTGCTGTTCTGCTTAAGTACTGTAGCCAGATTTGGGCAACACACACTTTAAGGAGGATTTAGAGAAATTGTATCAGCTTTAGAGAAAGGTGATGGAAGGCAATCAACTAGTATTTTGGAATGGTCAGTAGAATTATCTGAAAACCAAGACCATGATATTTGTCAAAAGGCCTAAAGGCCACTCCTGGAACACAGATAGCCAGAAGATTAGCAGGTCACCTATTTCAAATATCTGGATGTCTTCATTCTGCTAACAGCAGGAAACTCATGAGGACTATGTTGTTGAAAATGCACAGAGGAGCTCATCTGCCATCCTTAAAACAAGAGATCGCCACTACATACCTGCACCACGCTCCTTGCCCTACTAACTATGAGGGATGACTTGTGGTCCACCTGGAAAAAGAATTAGAATCTTCTCTTTGGGCTTTCTTCAACTTTCCTACTTAGCATGGGATATGACCAAGACAAAACATTCATTAAACAATATGCAGCATGCACAGAGCACCAACTGGAACTAGCCAGGTCCCAACCAACTTTATTGCCAGTGAATGCAATAAATGTGTCCCCCTTCTATGGCATATTTAGAAAATCTTGATCTACCTAACCACCAAAGGGCCAATACAGGAAGGGCTCCTACCAGTAGTGGGTTGCTTTCGGTTCGGACCAGTTTGCGTGCTCTGGTAGCACTGACCGGATGACGTCACCAAAATGGTTCTTACCTTTTGCTAGCTCCCCACCACCCATGCATCTCCATGTGATTATTTTTTTTTAAAAAAAAATTCCCGGCAGTTGAATTGGCTCCCAAACTGTTCTGAGCATGCGTAGAGTTTGTAAGGGCCGTGCCAGACAGAGGGAAGCCGATGCCTGCACCGTCCCGCATGGCGGCTGTGGCTTGGGAGCACTGTGGTGAAGGCAGGGGCACCGAGCGGAGGAAGTGTTTCCAGGTGGAGCGGAGCCCGCATGTGCCTCTGGCCACCCCCTCCTTCCCAACCCGATTGATTTCTGCCCGGCTGCAGGAGATGACATGCCTGGCCACCACGTCCCACCATGGTCAGAAGTGCAAGAGGAAAGGTGAGTGCTTCCTGCTTTACAGGTAGGGAGGGAAGGCCGAGGCAGGGGGGAGGGAGGGAGCCAGGTGGCCAGGGGAACAGAAGATGAAGTAGGCCAAATGGTGAGCCCGGAGTCTATACAGCAGCACTCAAGATCCACCAAAACAATGACCTGCACCATAAAACAGTCTCGGTGAACATTTACTAACAGTCTCGGTGAACTGGTCATTCTAGCAGTGCTCTATATTGCTACAGATCTAGTCTGCCACATAATAACCTTTTGTGCTCTCCTATGCCCTTCTAATGCTCCTATCTCTTCTTTTAGATTTTTTTAAAAAAAATTTGAATAGGAGGACCTGAATTTAATGGCATTGATGTGTATTCATGTCACATTTGTGCAACCAACATATTCCTGCCATAAATTTCACTCCGCTAGAAAAACTCAAATCTTTGTAGTTGCTGTGACTAGTGAGTAATTGGAGAAATTCTGCAGTGACAGTAATAAAAAACGTGATTGCGTCATGCAATATTTTCATGAAAGCCAGTTCTTAAAATGCTTATTTTTTATGCTTACGATTGTTTTTTTTGTAAAAATAAAACTAGCTTTTGTCCCAGTGCTAAATTGTCAGCAGTGCTAAATTTGTTGAAGATATGTTGCATTCTGAAAGGAAATTCAACATATGCACGAAAGATGCATACATTTGCAATTTTAAAGAAAAATACTATACAGATGTATGCCAAGTATTGTAATGTTTATATAGACGAAAGAAAAACCTTGTAAAAACCTTGACTTACTATTTTTTATGCAGGTGCATGCTTGAACAATATTCCATTTGAAAATCTCTTGTGCATACTCCCTCTCTCCCTCATAAAAATATCAAACTTTATACCCTTTTAAAATGTGAGTTTATGGGAAAGTAGTCCATTGTTTTGAATTGACTGAGAAATTCTGCATGGCAACTTATTTGTTTACAAGGGTGGCATTTGTTTGTTTTTTGCTTGTTCCATCCACATCAGAATTGTTGTATTGTGCATATAAGTGCATTCACCACATTTTGGGTGAGTGTGAGCAACAGTATGTTGGCTACAAAAGTAGTTTCCAGTTTAGAAATACTATTTTGCACAAAATAGTGTGAATGTGTCTAGAGCAAAAAACTTGGCTTGGATGAGCCTGTGATACCTTGGCCAAACGGCTCCAAAATTGACCAGTTTAATTATTGTCATTAACTGGGAATGCTGCATATGGTATGGGTGTGATTAAGACTGGAAACCAAGTCTGCATCTACTCTCTGTTACTGAAAATGTGACATGAAATCCTTGATTAAGCTCTGTTGGGCAGCAAGAGATCAGTGGGTCCAATCTAGTGATGGCCATACAGAACATGAGCTTGGGAATTTCTGTTTTTCATCTTTCAAGTGACTTGACTATGAAGGGGATACCTCTGCTTTCCCTTTCAATTGCTTTCTTATAATTAAATAGTGTAGAAATTGAAATCCATCTGCTTCAGTTCACTCGTACAGAAAGAGGAGGATTTTAAAAATTGTGATTTAAAAGAGGACATTCCTGAGTTGGCATAGGAAGCTTTATATACCTGTAGTTTAGTCCTCTTTGAATGAGGCAGCATTTTAATAGTGTTTAAAACCCAATTGTATCCTCTATTGATAAAGGAGTCACAATCCAAGCTTGATAGATTCATCCAAATTCCAAGTAGTTTGGGAACAGTTTGTGGACAATATGAGAGGACTAATAATGTGGCCAGAGGGACAGGGAGGCTCAGTGGGTAAGGCAGCTGAGTTTGTCAATTGGAAGTTCAGCAGTTCGAATCCCTAGTGCCGTGTAATGGGGTGAGCTCCCGTTACTTGTCCCAGCTTCTGCCAACCTAGCAATTCGAAAGCACGTAAAAAAGGCAAGTAGAAAAAATAGGGACCACCTTTGGCGGGAAGGTAACAACGTTCCGTGCACCTTTGGCGTTTAGTCATGCCAGCCACATGACCACGGGCACGTCTTTGGACAGCGCTGTTTTTTCATCTTTGAAACGGAGATGAGCACCGACCCCTAGAGTCGGGAACGACTAGAACATATGTGTGGGGGAACCTTTACCTTTACCTAATATCAGGGAAGTAGACACAAAGGGAAGAGAGGAAGTCCTTTGCTTGCTGTTTTTACTCCTACTCAATAGGATAAAAATGTAAAAATGTGATATTTCTTGGCTTCTGTATCAGAAATTCTCAAGCAATTACTCTGCTTTCTTTTAACAGACAGGTAGAGTGAGTTGAAAGTTCTCAGTAGTTAGGAAGTCTTGAGTTGTCCAGGCAATCCTAGTCACTCCCTTGCATTCATTTTAAAGAAATGGAAATAATTTACCTCAGGAAAGGCACATAAATTAAAACATTTCAGTATCTAATCCTAATGACATGGCTTAACGATAAATACAACGTGGTAGGAATGTAACAACCCTGAAAATGTGTCTTTTGTTCTGTGAGCAATTATTTATTTCCCAGTAAACAGTACGAAAATAACAACAGTCTGACAACAGAAATGGTAATCTTAGCCGGATTATCTCCCAGAGTACTGAAATTAATTGAATGTATTGCACCACAAAATAGTGTTTCTTCACCTAAATCAAATTTAATTCAATGGTAATTGAAATTAAACATGGTAAGTTTCTGCCCATAGCATTCAAAACATTTAAAACACATGTATATTTTGTATATAGAAACAGCAATGGTGAATATTATTAGACAACACATTTCTTAAATGTAATATTGTTTAATTTCCAAACTGCCTTAATTAATCAGAACATTTTTTACAAAAAATGATAGGATTTCTTTAAAAATTCATGGACTGAATCAAGTATAATTTTTCCTCAACTTTACAAGGACATTCTGTGAATCTAAATATAACTCTGCAAAATGTATTTCATTTGTTATTACCGTGAAGTGATTTGATCTGAATTGACAGAAACATAAACTGTACTTGCTTACTGCACTTTATAAGGGACTATAAACAAAAAATGTATTATATTATGGGAAGTTTATAAATGTAACTCAAGCAGGAAATGTTGATTTCTTATACTACTTCTACACTGAAACATTATTGTGTCAATGGATAGACCTGAATCTGTACACACAGGCATGTGTGTTTCAAGATAAAAAAAGAGAGAAAGAGAGCACACATTTGAATTACTTTGAAATAAAGAGGCTGAATTTTAAAAATTCTTAATATATTAATATAACATTAGATTACTTAAATCATAACAACAAAGCAGGAGTGAAATCCAGATGGTTCTGACAGGTTCTTACAACAAATCCTGGTGTAAATAAATACCATTTGCAAGAATACCGAATTACTTTTTTTTTTACATTAATTATTATCGTTTTCAGTAAAAGGATTGTCATAAAAAAGTCTAATCAAATTAAATCTAATGTGTTTTCTATCTAATCAATAGCAAACAAATTGCAAACGTATTACACTTAGGAAAAATTCTGGTGGCTTCATTGAAGGCTAACTTTGTTTCCCCAGTTCCATACAATGTCATTCGGTTTTCTGTTTTACAATCATCTCTTTATTATCTCTTGTCCACAAATTTGATATAAATTTTGAATGCCTCTTGAAATGTTAATTGTTGACATTATTTAATTATATTTTAATTGAATTTTCTAAATGTAAATAACCATTGAATTATTTAATAACTGTTTTAATTTTTGTCTCTTGGGGTTTTAAATTAACCATGGCTGTACACCGCCCCGAGTCCGCGAGGAGAGGGGCAGTATAAAAATCGAATAAATAACAATAACAACAACAACAACAACAACAACAACAATAATAATAATAAATCAAATTTAGAAATTGCCCATCTCCTTCACAGAGGGACATGAACTGATACCTTAAGCACAGGTAATTCTCTAATTATGCCCATTGTTTCAACTATCATTCAAAATTACAATAGCATTTAAACTTACATAGCACTTCAAAGTGCTTTACAGCCCTCTCTAAGTGGTTTACAGTATATTATCTCCAACAATCTGGGTCCTCATGTTACCAACCTCGAAAGGAGGGAAAGCTAAGTCAACCTTGACTTGGTCAGGATCAAACTCCTAGCTATGGGCAAAATGAGCCTGCAGTGCTACTTTCTAACCATTGTGCCATTTGACTCTATATCACAGTATCCCTGAAAAAATGACAGTTATGATCAGTCCTTGAAGTTCTGAACATTGCAGTAGTGCTCTAGTATGCATTCAAAATTTGGTGCTTGCCAGTTCTTCCGCATCACTTCCAATATGAACTACAAACTATTCATTGTGCCTGTAGGAAACCCTCATCCTTCTCTTTCATGCAGTTTCCACCACCATCCGAAACAACGCTTCCCACATAGCTGCCCCCTTCATTTGGGGAGCCCTCGTAGCTGCCACATCTCCTGCCTTATCTGGCAATGGAGTCTGCTGTGCCTTTCCAATCTGTTCTGTATGATCTGGGGCCTATCACTCCTAACGCAGATGGTGGAAGACTGGGCTCTACTGCCCTTCCTCCTCCTCTGGCGAGGTCTGGTAAGGTCCCTTTAGCAGAAGAGGTCATGCTGTATTCCCACCCAGTGCCTGGCTTCCAGATCATCAGTGGGAGAAAGAAGACAGCAAAGGTAATCTGGGGGTGGTAGTGATGGTAGCCTCAGTTGAGATGGATAGCAGGTAGAGAAAAAGGCAAAGATGGGAGGGATAGATGGATGGAGAAGGTTGAAGCAAAAGCAGTTAGTGCAGGGCAAGAGAAGTATGATGTCTTCACCTAATAGCCACAACTGGGACTTCCAGGACTGCTCTCACTAAGCAGCAAGGTCACATGATGCTTTGCTTACTGCCTGCTTTGCTTTTGCAAAAGAAATTCTGGTCCCAATTAGGGTTATAATTTAAGGACTAGCTTTTTTTCGTAATGTAAACACATGAGGCAGAAATTTTCCTCACTGAAAGAATCATAACTGGATTGGAAACAGTGAGTCTTTGGGGCATCATAAATTTTATATGATATTAATGCTATTCTACAGTATTTAGAAGGCCAGATCCTGAAGATGAAAGTACTTTGGCCACCTAACAAGAAGGAAGTATTCACTGGAGAAGAGCCTGATGCTGGGAAAGATTGAGGGAAAAAGAAGAAGGGTACAACAGAGAACGCTGGCTGGAGTCACTGAAGCAGTAGGCATGAGCTTGGATGGACTCCAGAGGATGGTGGAGGACAGGAAGGCCTGGAGGAATATTGTCCATGGGGT
>JANHFP010006655.1:121179-132671 GCA_032468135.1 Calamaria suluensis
TTATTTATTTATTTATTTATTTATTTATTTATTTATTTATTTATTTATTTATTTATTTTGTCAACAAGTACAAGGAAGCAAGTAACAGTATTAAACATAGACATTGCCACCAAAATTGGTACAATTAAAGATATAAATAGGCAAAACGTAGCCATAAACACACGGGATGATTACAAATGGATGGGAACAGTAGGACAAGGACGGTAGGGCTGCAGGTGCTCTTATGCACGCCCCCTTAAGGACCTCTTAAAAAGCGTGACAGGTCCACGGTAGACAGTTTAAGGGGAAAAAGCATGGGGATAGATATATTGAAGTGAATTCTTAACTAATTACTAATATTGTTTTTAAAAATGCATAATCAATTCAATGGGAAGTTGGCATTCTATAAGACAATATTCTAGTCTTTGACATCTTTGTTTCCAAAATAAAGGCAAATTTTGGCATACAACTGGTGGAAATCGTACACATTTTTTTTGGACTGATAAGCCTGAGAAAGTATATGTTTGTTTGATATTGTTTATTTTTCCTTGTTTCCATATGTTTGAATCATGTAGCTTTAAGAGCTGAAACTAACAGCAGAAAATTGCCTCTTTTTCCTCAGTCTAATGACAAAATGAAATGGAAATTGTTGTCTAGGAAATGGCACCCCTTCACTTACCTGCTTTCAGAAGAAACTGCTTTATAATCACTTAAGGGTTTGGCTTGGGTGCTTTCAATTCAGAAAATTATGGGGTGGCTTTTGCGTCTTACCATAAATCAGTCTCTATCGGCTCAGCCTATCTAGGTATGCTCAATTCACTATCCATGCCCACAGAACCCGTAGCAACAAATTTTACATTTTACCACTGTAGCAAAGCTATTGCATTTCTCACATAGTAGATGGGGAAGAAAGAAGAAAGCACCAAGGCCCATGATGTACCTCCAAATATCTTTATCATCTATTATAGAATGCAAGTTTACACAACTTGAGATGGACACTTCTGCCAGTTTTGAAAGCCAAATAATCTTATTTATACCCTATTATTACCGTGAGCAGCCAATCTTGCATTCCACAAGAAAAAATAATAATACTCTTGTTTTCCTAATCCTATGACATCTTATATTTCTAGTTTGCTTCTGGTGATACAACAGGCAATCTTGTTTTTTGTAAGGATTGCTGCTCAACTGAGAACAGGAAAAAGAAAAGAAGAATTAACTCATTTGCATAGAAACATTACTTTCCAGAAATAAGGTAATTAGTCACCTACTTAGGGAATTCAGTGTTTAGAGATTTGTTTTATAACAATAATATTTTGAAATCTATTTCCAAAGGGATATTTTTTGTATTTCATGGGGTATATAATTTTTCCAATTTATGCCATAAGTCGCTTGAGCTAGGGGATATTTATTGCTTATGTTCCATTTTCTGCTACACATAAGTGATTTGTAGTTCTCATACACTGAGGGATGATTCCAAGGCAATATATTTGTATAAAACAACATTCATAGGGATCCTACAAGTCCCCCAGACTGCACAGTCCCTGGGCTTTATAAATCTTTAGCAAGGCTGCACCTGGAATACTGCATCCAACTTTGGTCACCACATTACAAAAAAGATGTTGAGACTTTTGAAAAACTTCAGAGAAGAGCAGCTAAGACGATTAAAGGCCTGGAGACTAAAACAGATGAAAGTGGTTGCAGGAATTGGGTATATCTAGTCTAGTGAAAGGGACACAGTGGCTCAGTGTTGTAAGGCAGTTGAATTTGTCGATCGGAAGGTCAGCAGTTCAGCGGTTTGAAACCCTAGTGTAATGGGGTGAGCTCCCGTTACTTGTCCCAGCTTCTGCCAACCTAGCAGTTTCAAAAGCATGTAAAAATGTAAGTAGAAAAAATAAGGACCACCTTTGGTGGGAAGGTAACAGTGTTATGTGCGCCTTTGGCATTTAGTCATGCCGGCCATATGACCATGGAGACATCTTTGGACAGTGCTGACTCTTCGGCTTTGAAATGGAGATGAGCACCGGCCCATAGAGTCGGAAATGACTAGCACATATGTGTGAGGGGAACCTTTACCTTTAATAACGTGGTCTCTTAAATGAATCATTTAATTTTGCGTGATTTGTCTGAAAATGTCATGTGGTAGTAAGTAATAAAATTTCAGTTTGAATATTTTAGCCCCTAACTTGACATTATTCAGAATATGGGATTAAAACTGCTCAAATTCTCTTAGAGGTTTTCTACCCTGTTAGGGAATTCTGGACATGAAGTCCGAACATATCTGGAATGAAAGAAAGCCCATCTGTTATATCTGTTTGACTTCTGTATCTTCACATGGCAGCATCTCATGATCATTGAGACCTTCAGAATAGAAGCAGAAATAGCACAGTGGCTTTCGTTTCAATACTGAGAAACAAATGAAGGCAAATTATACATGTCCCAGGATAATGTTGCAGGATCCAATTTGAGTTGGTCACCAGGACCAGAAAGCCTTCGGACTCATGCTTGGAGGCCATCCTCAGGGAACCTCCCTCTATATGTGCCTGTGACAAAGGTTTACTGAGGATGGACTCCATAATGAGTCCGAAACCTTGGAAGACTAAATATTTGGCAGTATTTAGTCATTAATCTCCTTATAATTTTGGAAACATAGCTTGACCTGTGCTTAAACAGCAAACAGCCAATTCCTTTGTTGCATCATCCCTGGCAATTTGTTGCATCTTGTATTTCATTGACATTCAGAATTGAAAACCTTGCAAAGAAAAAAAAAAAAGGGGGGGAGACATCTCAGATATTTGATCCAGATGTCCAGTGAGTTGATTTTGAGCATATGCTTGGTTCTAAATTTGCATGTTCTGAAATTTGTCTGGCTTCCACATTTTAGGTATGATAGGCTCTCTGCCAAGCTGCTGACAGATGGCATCCAAAAGATGGTGACCATTTGACCTCTCTTTGCCTATGGGGGATTCTGAGGTTCATCGCATTCCACTGTAAAGGCCAAAGATATAACATTTCCCAGTATTTTCAGTCAAGAAAGATGCATTCAAGATACAGTGCTCAGGGAGAGCTTTGTAGAAAACTAATATGTAGGAGAACTTTTTGAAGGACCATTCATATACTGTAGATTTGCTAGGTTAAGCTTGGAAATGTATGGTTTGGGAAATGTACTCTATCATTCCAGGTCAAGTTCTTTTTCTTTTTTCCCCACATTGAAATCTGCCTGCTTGCAACCAGGCATGATTAAGCAAACCTTCAACATCAGCTGAATGCTACAGTGTGACTTGCCTGAACAAAAATGCTGTAACTCTTAGATTCAGTGTGGTTTTATCACATGATGCAGAGCCTGGTCCAAGACGCTGTTGTTTGTCAGAGATAAAATGCAATTCTAGTTCATGGGTTCCTAGTGAAATCATATGATAGCTATTCACATGTTTTTAGCTGTTGCATGCCAAAAAGAAAAAAAAAACTGAAGCCAGTAGCAATTCTAACAGTGCACGAGTTCAGCTTTGTCCTTTTAATCATTGGCCTATCATAATAAGAGGTTGTTCTTGGGAGAAGTAGTGCAATCTTAAGCTCTAGCTCTGGAGGAAAAAGAAACCTAGCTTTGTATCAGCTGGGCCTGCATTTCTTAAACTACGGGACTAAATTATCCAAGAGTATTTAGCTTTGCCTCCAAGTAAAGAATGAGAAAAGTGTTGTCAGAAGGTGGTAGAAGGGTGAATTTTGAATAATGGTTTATATTTCCTTCCTAAAATAAGTGTCTGTTTCTCTCTGTAATAATACTGTAGTTTAGGACTTTAAACTCCTGGCCTTGGTAACTGAATTTGACAGCAGAAAATCCGAAAATTCCAGGGCTTCATCCTAATCTTCTCTGATACAGATGTTCCACCTGAGGTTTTAGTAACAACTTCTTGTGGAATTGAAATCAATACCTTTAAAAAATACATATCAATTTATTTCCATTCACCCCAATAAAGGTTTCCTTTGCAAATGTTATTATCGGGAGAACAGTCTGTGATTAATAGCTGCTCTTCCACTGTTTTAATTACAGTCTGAATTCCTGTGAATCATTTTCATCGAAGACTGTTAAAAAAAAAATCAGCTCTGATCCCAAACTTTGTGGAAATGTCAGATCTCTTCAGAATAAAAGCTAATTTTTTAATGTCTGGCTGGGAACCTGGGTTTTCTCATGTTTCTATATAGCTTCTCCATTTCAAGGAACAGGGAAGCCTGCATATCATCTTCCTTGCTGGTATCATTTACTGTCTTAAAAACTGCTGGCTTGAATTTAGGGGCAAGCCAAGGTACTGCTGGTCGAAATGAAAGACAATATGGTAGTTAAATTTCACTTCAGCACATGCACACCCCACTGAGATTTGCTTGTGGGTCTAAATGACAACCTGTCATACTTCATTGCTACTTTCTGCCTGTTCAGCATCTGTTTGCTTAATGTTGGGGCCCTTTCTACCAAAAGCTTAAGGATTCAGAAGTTCATTGACAGCACACAGGAAGTCCATATTTAGTAACCATAATAGGATTGGCAACTTAGTTGTTAGGCACAGCAAGTCACTAAGTGAAATTGCAACTGTGCTTTCGATCTTACTTCAGCTTTCTTTGCTTTACAGACTTGTGAAGGTCATAAATGTGAAGATTGGTTGTAAATAGCTAAACAAGAACTACCTGTAGATAGAATTTGCATTAGATTATGGAATCTTTGGTTTTCCTCCCTGTCTCTTAAACCAGGCTTATTAACTTTATTGGAGGGCTAAAATCCTTCTTTGGCTTTGAATGTAAAGTTGGGAGATGCATTCAAAAAAATCAAGATAAAATAATAAACACTGAATTTGATGCGGTGTGATTATTTCCTATCTATTAAGTATCATTGTTCATCTGACATTTTTAAAAATTACAATTTGGTGGGGAAGCTCTTGGAGATGACAGTGAACATTTGGGGGAGTTCTGTCCCACCTTTAAATTATAACACAATACACAGAGAATGTTCACTTGGTGGTCATAAGTTTTGTTATAAAAAAAAAAGCACTTGTATGCCAGAGACTAAAATGAAACTAATGGGAGTGTAACTGTGACATCAACTCCAGCAGCTGAGAAGATATGCTTGCAAATTGCTCTTGTCTGCCATATTTGTTACCAATTATAATGGCAGCACTGAATTAACGTTTGTAGACTATATTTAAAATGAATGGATCAAAAAGTTTCACCACAGTACAGTGGTGGAATTCAATTGTTTTGGTTACCGGTTATGTGGGCGTGGCTTGGTGGGCATGGCAGGGGAAGGATACTACAAAATCTCCATTCCCACCCCACTCGGGGACCAGCCAGAGGTGGTATTTGCCAGTTCTCAGAACTACTCAACATTTCTGTTACTGGTTCTCCAGAACCTATCAGAACCTGCTGAATAGTACCCATGGTACAGTATCTATCAGATCAGATAGAACAGGATTTCCCAAACTTGGAGGTATAACTCTCTGTGAGGTGCAGACAGAATCAAGGGAAGAATGTTATACTGTTACAATAAATCCATTTTGCCAAAGGCTGGTTGTATTGTTTTTCTTGTTCAGTTGTATTTATTTTGGTGTTTGAATTCTTAGGAAAGGTGTGGTCATTAAGGTTACATTAAAAAGAGATATGGTGGCAAAAAGTTTAGTAACCGTTGTGATATAGAATGAATTAACATTGTTTTTCCTTTAAGGCCGTCCCCGTCTACTTTTAAAACCAGAAAATGTTTATCTATGTCAGTATGCATACAGTACTTTGGGTTAATTTTAAAGATGTACTTTAAAATGTACTGGAGCACAAATTCCATAAGCTATTGGCAACTCATTTAAATTAGATATGTATGTTTTCAAAACATCCTGGGAAAAGATGCAGCTGTTTTAATGAGTTCCAATAGATAATAAATTTGTGTTCCTGTCCATCTTCAAAACTGAACTTGAAGTATTCTGCAGCTGTATCTGTACCCTATGACTATCATTAAGTGTTTTGTACCTTATGATTGTTGATTAACGTATATTTTATTTTATGTACACTGAGATCATATGCACCAAGACAAATTCCTTGTGTGTCCAATCACACTTGACCAATAAAAAAATATATTCTATTCTGTAATGTGTTACCTTTCAAATATCGTTCCAATAATAAAATAATGGAGAAAAATCACAAAACACAAAACCAGCAAGTAGAAGTAGAAATTATTCGTAAAAGAAAACAAAGATAATACCAATAGTAATAGGCACTTTGGTGCCATCCTAAAACATTTAGGGCACCACTCAAACACAGTCAGGGCTGACAAAATGAGCATCAGTCAATTGCAAAAAGCAGCTTTACTTGCAACAGGTAACATTCTGCAACAATACCTTTATAACACCTTCAAACAACATTTGCTTATCCCAGACCCTTGGGAAGAACTGGATAAAAATGCCAGATCCAACTTAAACATATGGCTGCTTGTGTGATAAACCATAATAATTTATTAAACTTGTATGCCGTCTGACTCTCAATAATTTTACATGGCTCACAGCAATTAAAAGGAAGTTACAATAAATAAATGAAAGATACAGATAAAAAATAGCAAGTGCAATGAAGCGAGAATCTCATTGTCCCTTGCTAAGCAGCAGGGTGAAGGGCTCATTCTTAATTAAAGAAGCCAATTAAAATTATTTTAAACAACAGCAGAATGGAGGCGATCTGGGTCTGGGAGGAACCTTCTTCCAGAGGGCAGACACAGCTAGAGAGAAGGTCCATTTCTGATGTCCCTGTAGAAGAGCCATCTCATGGTAAACACATAAACCCTACTGAATGCTGATCTTAGTTTTTGATCTCCTCTATTCCTTTAATATTGAAATGCTTTTGTTAATATGAAATTTCCCAGTTATCACTGTATGTGGGAGGTATTAGTTACACAATAGTCTGGAGATTGCTAAGTATAATGTGGCAATTGTATCTTTTTCCTCCACCAGAAGCTCTGCAGTGATGCACCAGTGAAAGTGTTTGGAAAATGTTGCCAGCTCAAACCTGGAGGAGATAGCTCATCTTCTTTGGACAGTTCAATCAATTCTTCTTCTTCTTCTACTGAAACAAAAGAACATTGTCCAAAATTTCAGGTGAGAGTCCTTTCAATCATGCTAAAATGATTAGAAGTGGCTGGGGTTTTGGGCAGAGAGTTCTGAGCCAACTTTTTGGGTGATTGTCTAATAGAACAGACAGTTGATATCGTCTGAGTCAGGAATAAGACATTTACCTGCAGAGTGGATGTTGTCCAGTGAACTGGACATTAATGATGAAGAATAATGGCTAGTGGACAACCAGTTCTACAGCCAATTTCACAGTCTATTTACCTGGAAGTGAGGCTTGTAGAAATAAAATTAGCTTTTTAAAATATGCACATCCTAAAACTTTATTGTGGAAAGGGGCATGGAGGCTTGACAAGCAGCACACTTGTTGTACAGTAGAGTTCATTTTATGGAAAGTAGTTGGGACATGTTGAACGATAGATGTTTGCTTGCTGTCACTTTAAAAGGGTTATGAACTGTCATTCACTGAACCCGAGTTACACTTTAAGAGAGGTTTTGGCTACTAGTATAGCCAGTCATCTGACTGGATGTATTTCTGTCATCTCACCTTGTGCTGAGAGAAGTATTTTCTATTAAGCCTTCCTAAAATAGAGTTGAGCCTTTCTATTCTTTGTAGTGGAGTAGTTCTCTGCTTAAGACTGTCTGATCCTAACATGAGACATTCTGGAGAACTTCTTGAGTGATGCCAGTGGACCTGATCTCTTAGCAAAACTTTGCTAAGAAAATGTTAGCCTCCCCATTTTATCATTTACACCTTGTCTGTCTTTCTTCTGCACCAGTGAAATTGAAAATGGCAGTTTTTGTATTTTTTTAAAAAACTGTTCATCAAGGGAAAATGTATGGGTTGGATGAAGAAAGAGCATGGATTGTGTTGAATTCTGTTCTTAGAATAGAAAATAAGAATAATATTTTGCAGCCCAGTTATACCTCATTTAACTTCCACGTCAGAGATATTTTTTTAAAAAAAGAGGGATCTCTGTCTCAACCAGTTCTTTCTGCCAAGTAGTCCCATATTCAATGAATGTGCTGCATCCAGAATTAAAAAGGCAGACCACATACATACTTTTAACAGGTGCAGAAGGAGTGGTTCAGGTAAATATAAGGAGCTTTAAGTAAATGACTTAATGCAATGGAATTCAATTTTTTTCATTAATGCGCAAAGTATTTGCAAAGTTAATTTGTAAAATGTAGAATGGACGTAGGGTTTTTAGTTGTCAAAAGCTGCAGGGCATAATATGCATATCATTAAATGATAACAAGATTGTTTAAGTCTGCAGACAAAGCTTTTTCTTACTGCTCTCCACCAGCCACTGGTCTTTAAGGATCTACTGTCTCAGGAATGAGAGATTCCAACCATCATCATAACTAGACATTGTTGATAGTAAAATTAACATTTATGTAGTGGAACAAAGTTTATTAATAAAACCTCTCTCGGCCCAGCCCAGCCTGTTAACATTCTGTTAATGGAAGGGTGTGTGTCATTTTTTTCATTCTATAATTGAATGAGAAGGAGGTAATAGCCAATGTGTTTTCTCATGATCTATACCTATGCCATGATGATAGGATGTGTGAAGGAAGTTGGAACAACATTGATGGATTGGCAATAGGTGTTTTTTCACATATACATGAATTGGGCATTTCTCACTGTATAGAACAGTTATGGGATGAAGCAATGGCAGAGATATTAATATGTGGCAGCCAATATTATTATAAATTTATTCATCCGTTTTTATCTGTCATAGAAAAATAGCTAAAATCAGTCTAAAATACAGGTAATTTCTTTGTACTTTTGTGATCATTAGTATACTAGCAGCTTTTGTAAACATCTACATGTTTTGTTTGCATGCTGTGTAAATTCTGCTTCTAATCTGAGCAGTCAGCATTGTCAACGTTGTCGACATGTAAGATACACACACACAAACACACACACACATGTAAAGAAAATTTCACACAACTTTAAATTTTGGTGAACTGGAAAATTTTAACTATCCATGAGATCAGCAAAAACTCATTATCTCCTAATGCATTTCTAAAACAGATGAAGTGCATCATGGGATCATCATGGGAAGTGCATCTTCATTTTCTTCCAGTAAGAAGAAAAATCTAGCAAGTTTTCTTGTTTGATGCATAAGGATTTATCAAACCATTATTTGGGGGTGCTTTTTGGTTCTCCTAAATCTAGCAATGGCTAATGTCTTAAATAGTGTGTTTGCAAGTTCACACACATTTATATAGAATCTCCAAATAAAAGCTTGTTTTGTTTTACATTTACATTATTATAGTTGATTTTGTATAAACGGCAGTTTTGATTATAATTGACAGAAATGACTATTATAGGCCTGATGGAAAAATAGCCTAGAATCTTGCTTACTATTAAAATAATTTTCTTTCCTGTCAGGTACCTTGATACTTAGAAACATTTCTCCCATTATGGTACAAAATGCCAGTATCTACAGGATAATCAAGACATATGTTATCCTGTAGGGTGACATGCAGTATGTGATTACTGCCTAACAATTTTAAGTGCTCTGACACCAGGTATGGAAAGTGTGTGAAATTCTAAGCCCTTGAATGCAGAAGCTGCCGCGTTCATCTTAAAAGCAGATACAATATAGTGAACTAAGCTATTCAAAGAGTTGTGCATTCTGTATTACTGGTTTAAATCCATAGGCAGAAATAATCTGTGGGGCAATAGGCTATTATGTTATACTGGGCTTGTTATTTTTCTCACAGGGTTTAGTTCCAATATGCACCTCTCCCATCAAATCAAATTACATCCTTTAAGACAGAATGGCCAAATACCAAGAGAGTATCAAAGTCCATGTTGCTGGAGTATTTGCTCAAGATAAGAAGCGAGGAGGAAAACTGACATCAGACAAGGCTTTTGAGGCACATGATGTCCTGCAAGGCAAGCCCTAAGATAGGGGTGAACAGTTTGTTACTCTGGGGTGGCATGTGGCATCATGAATCCCCTCTGGTCAAATGTCAGGAGCATCTCTTCCTACTCTGTTGAAGTGCTAAGTCTGAAAACCGCAGCATAAGCCCTTAAGCAGGCTTAGGGCAAAACAAGGGAAAGGGAAAGAAGGGGGGAAATAAAACAAACCCTGTTCACATGTTCAAACACTGAATAAAATCTTGGCCCTGCCACATGTGTGATGTGATCCCATTCATTCTGCATCACGTATGTTGGGACCTTTGGCATCCACACCTGCCATAAAATCACAACAGTTAATGTGTGGAGAGCAGCAGCAGGTGCAGAAGATTCTGATGCTGACCAAAGATTATTTTCAGCATGAGGAACAGCTGCCATCTACAGCAGCATTTAGATCTATGAATCTAAAGAGCCAGCATGAACCTGCGTAAACATCTTGGTACCTGAGGATGGCCTTTATGTGTGTGTGTGAGAGAGAGACACATGCACTCGTCATTTGTTGAATGTATTTATAGTTGTCATGTTCCTTAATTTTCCATGCCTTACCTAAAGAATGCTTTAATAATGGTCACCGGGCAACATAATTATTATCAGTCTTTTTTTCCCCAGGGTTCTCGATGTTCTTCAGATGCCAACATGCTTGGGGAGTTGATGTTTGGTTCTGTGGCTATGAGCTACAAGGGTTCAACTTTAAAAATCCACCAGATTCGGTAAATATTATTTTTTTGTATATATATATATATATATATATATATATTACATGTTGCATACATGTAATATACATTATACTGTTTACATATATGTACTGTTTTGGGGTGTGTGTGTGTGTGTGTGTGTCCACACACATAAATTATCAAGTTAGAATCTTATTTCATCTTGCAACCAGACTTCATGAGCAATATTAACTCTTCTGGTATGAAGATAATATAGAAATGACAGTGTGGGGAGAAGAAATGTGATTCCTTTGGGATTTGGAGGGTGTTTGTTAGATTTTGTATCCCATATTCAAAACTGGGCTTGGGGGAGGGGAGGTTCCCATACGTCTTCCTAATGAAACCTATTTCCTTTCCTTAAATTTTTATCAGGGATTTATGTTAAATTCAGTAGCTGTGTATATTGGACTGTGTATAATCTAGCTAGCAGTGGGACAGAGATGGACAGTCAGGTGTGCATGATGTTCCACGGGCATTTTTTAGCCCAGAAACTCAAATTGATTGTGATTACAGAAAACTGACAACACACTTGGATGCTATGGGAAATATGAGGTGGGAAGTAAATAAGGAGAGTTAATCCTAAATTGGCATATAATTATTTAAAAATGACCCAAACCTTCCAAAATTCTTCCCAGGTGACCATATCCATTTTGTACCCTTCATTGCCTTAATTAAATTAATTAATTAAATTAATTAAGGGGCATGCATAAGAGCACCAGCGTGCCTACCGTTCCTGTCCTAATGTTCTCTTTATTTGTATTCATTTTATATCCAATTCAT
>JANHFP010006655.1:135593-150972 GCA_032468135.1 Calamaria suluensis
GCACTTGAAGTCCACAAGACTTAAAGTTGCCAAGGTGGGAGAACCCTGCTTTAAAGCATCAGGCTAGAATCCAAGAAATGGTGAGTTTTATTCCTGCTTTAGGCACAAAGCCAGATGGTGACTTTGACCAGTCACTCTCCAAAGAAGGCAAGGGCAGCCATGTCCAAAATATTTGCCAAGACAATTGCAGAGACTTTCTCAGACAATCACCAGAAACCAAGACTGAGTCAAAGCCATACACAGCACACGAAGGAAATGAGAAGAATGAGCTTTATTAACCATGATTATGTTTACTGGGGGTTTTGGCTGCAGTTTTGCTGCCCTTACTCATACAGCTGTTCCTCAGCAATCTAATTAATCTTTAATAATAGCACTCTGCCAAGAATATGATGATCCAGACAAAATCCTTTCCTTTTCCTATAAGGTATATCATTTTTATTTGTTACCTAAGGCACCATCTGTTCAAGCAAAATGATTTCAGACTAAGCACCCACACAGTTTATGTAGTTAGTTGCTTATTGTTTAAAATGAATTATATGGCTTTTTAGTGCCAAAACCCATAGGTCGGCTGAAAAACCATTGCCTACTGAGCTTATATATTGGGATTGCTTCATCGTTGGATGAAATATTTGCTTAACTCCCTTTTAATCCACTTATTTATCCAATGTCACTCACCTTTTAGAAACCAACTTGGGTTTTAATAGAAAGCAAAAGATCAAGAACATAAAACAAAACAATTGCTTATTACTTATGGAACCCTGTTGCTTTTGTGTACAACTTGAGATAATTGACGTCTTCTGATCCCTGCAAACTACAATATAACACATTCCTTTTTGACTGTCCTTCCTCTCTGTCCTTTACTAAATCTAAACTTTGTCATCAGAAAATGGCAGATCGCTACAATGGACAACGGTTGCAATTCTGATTTAAAGTGTTAACTGCAAGCCAATTTTATGTTCAAATCAATGTGTTAGTACCATTGGAAGCGGCATGGAAAGGAAGCTTAATGTGCCCTGGGTGCTGCATACATGGGAAAATGTCAGTGCAGTAGGATTTACAAGTATAACTTAGATCAGGGATGGCTAACCTTCCTGCCATCGTGTATCAAAAGCGGGGAGAACACGGGGAGTCACACACACGGATGCTCACACCCATAATTCTATGCAGCCTGCCGTCCCACGCATGTATGTGTGACTGACACAACCCCCACTTTTGGCACGTGATTGCACGGTGGGCCCAGTAGGCCCATTTTTTGCTCTCTGCAGGCTCCAGAGCTTTTCTAGGAGCCTGGGGAGGGTGAAAACGGCTGCCACCGCCACCCTCCAAAGGCCCTCAGCCAGAAAATGTTGGTTTGCCAACTTAAGACTAGCAGGGCCAATATCAGTTGGCTGGCATACGCATGTACACCAGAGCTGAACTCACACGCCCTCCAATGTGGCTCCCTGTGCCATCTGTGGCACATGTGCCACAGGTTTACCATCATGGACCCAGATTTATAAAATGACTGTTAAAGTATAATTACACAATGTAAACTTAGCATAATTAAAGCTGCTCTGTATTGTATTCCTTAATGCTGCTTATTTATCTATGCCCAGTTTAAGAGTCGTGGACTTGACAGATATGTAGGTTTGTAATATCAAAAGGAAATGGAAAATGAATGGCAAGTGCAAGTAGCCGAATGAATAGGTAATCCTTGATTTAACGACTACACTTGGGACTAGAATGTTGGATGTTGAACAAAGCAGTTATTAAGTGAAACACACAAGACTGTTTCTGTCGTCAACTGCGATTTGGGCACTTCTGGCTGTGGTCTTTAAATCATTTTATGAGTTAATTGGATGAAGTTCTAGGGAAGGAACATGGGGTGTCTTGGGGGGGGGAAGACCCCGGAGATTCCACTCGGGAACTGAAAACCCTCCCTACAAAAATCCAAGCAGCATTTTCAGCACCTGAGTAAAGAGAACCTTGTGCGTGGCTTAGGTTGGGTCTCCCAGGGCCTTCCCCACCTGCCTGAGGCATTCCACACTTGCTCCCTCCCCACCTTCTGCTTGGATTTTGGCTCCTTCTTTTATCTCTGCGGGTTCGCCTAAAAGAACTGCCTGCTAACAGATTTCAGCCCCCCTTTTTATGCACAGAAGGGAACTCCTTTGGGGTGTGTGTGCTGGAATAGAGCTAAAATGTTTAGAATTTCAAGTATGTATTTCTACCCTGCTGAAGGAATTCAGCTCTTTTCATTGCACGGAAGGGAATTCCTTTCACAGGGTGCAAAAGTGGAGCTGAAATTCTGAAGGATCTTTAGGAGTCCAGTTCCTCTCTGCAGGCAGCTCTTTCAACCCACCTTTAGATGAAGCTATCTTTGTGTAGGGGGTGGGGCAACAGCTTGCACTCTTTCCTGACAGCTTCCCCATTGATTTTCTGGGAAAGCCATTTGAGAAGATAACAAATGATGATCACATGATCACGGGGTACGTGGCAACCAGTCATAAATGCAAATAGGCAGATTGTAATCATGGGACCATGGGTGTGTGCGCAACATTTTGTAACAGGCAGAAGTTCTTTATAAAGCACCCTTTCTGAGACCGCTGTCATTCTGGACCTACATTAACCAATAGTAGCATGTCTAAGATTACCTACATATACACTGGAATAATTGCAGTCTCCTGAATTAAGGAAATGGCTTTTTGCTAACCAGCGAACTTAATAGCAGCCCATTTGTATGTATTTTTAAAACCTAAAGAGAAAAGTACTGGATTTTACTTTTATACATCACATGATGCATTATATTAAGAAAGATACTAATTTTTCAGTAGTTTTGCATATTAAAAAATGTACAAACCTAAGATTAATGCATAATCTGCTCATCGGTATTTGTTTACAGTCCATGCTTCAGAGTCAGGCAGTACAAAAGTGAGTTAATTTGTAACAAGCAGTTCTAGAAAGAAGCTAAATTGAATAGAAAGAATACTTATGAGTACTTAGAACTCATTGATTCTTTCTAATTCTTGGGTTTTTCAGAAGGTTGTTGTGTGTTTTTGTATGTGGGTTAGCCAACCTTTCCAATCCATCTCTCTCCTGGTGGAACACTTAGTATTTCTGCTTACCATTTTTTGAAGCAACTAGAAAAGAGTTTTTGTCACTGTGCAGGTGTTTGACTATTAAAATCCATGCCTACACACACACACACACACACACACACACACACAGTGAACAGACATTCTGGCTTCTATAGTCATCACTCTGTTATTCACGGGCATAGTCCTTTATTTACGACTGTAATGGAATCTGGAATTTCTGTCATAAGCCATGAAAGTCATAAGTTGAAGCACCTGTGTGACCAGGCCAAAACTTTATGACTTTTTTCGTGGCAGAAGCTTTATAATGGTATGTCCATATTGGTATGCCTCCATTTTCAGTATCAGCAAAAATACAATAAACACACACACACACACACATACACATGCCCGCACATATACATACACACAGAAACACACATATATACATGTATAAAATTATCAATAGTTATATAATGCTAGCTCATCTCTCTATCTCTATCTATATCTATCTATCTATCTATCTATCTATCTATCTATCTATCTATCATCAATATAGTTATATAATGCTAGCTCACCAATCAATATATTTATATGGCTATTCTGAAAATGCCAGAAACTAACAAAAGACATCCTATATTCTGGCCACATGACCCAAAAATGCTTCAACCAGCTGTAGAGGTGAGCAAGTTGATAAGTGCCTGAAATGCCCCCTACACAGGGTTTGTGTAGACATCAGAGCTCTGGAAATGAGTTGTAAATAGCGTTTGGGGGATGCCTTGTAACTTTGAGCAGTCACTGGCGACCAGTCGTAAGTTGAGAACTCCCTGTACTACTAGTGATTTACACCTACAATCTGCGATCCAAGGATACTGTTTCTCATTTGCTTCTGACAGAAGAGAAAGTAACTTCACACATAGGGCCAGAATTCCAGGCACAGCATGCAGTGTTGGCTCCCATTTGCTTTGGTGAAAATATTATCACATTTTTTGTTAGAAACTAGATGTGAACGTGAAATTACTCAGAGGCATAAGGGAGATAAAGGTCTCCTTTCATTTCATTTTCCAGCAATAAATAAATCCCATAAGGATTTGGATGAGGTTAAGAAAAAAAAATCTCCGTCATTCATTAGAGCTGGAAAATTAGGTTGAACTGAGACTTTGGGGTAGAAGGCAAGACTGTGGATCATCTTTTGAAGGGTCCATGGGGAGATGTCAAGGGGACGTAGAACTGTGCCCTAGGCATTATGTCTTTGTTTCTCCCAGCTCTGGCTCCAAGTGTGCAAAAAATCAGGACCTTCTATATATGTACTCATGTTGTAATTAATAATTATTTGAAACTTTTACATCCTGTATTATTCAGAAAGAAAGGGGTAAAAAAAGAAACCTCCTGCATTAAAACTGATATGTAAATCTGGGAAGGCAGTGCAGTTTGAAGTCCTACCCTGTATTCAGGTGTAAAAGGTGTAGGTTTTGCTGTGTCTGTGGGTCTGCGTTTGTGTTGGCTTACATCTTCCCTTCCCCTCCACAGAATCTGTTCTGCTTTACTAACCTCATTCTTTCATGTGTATTTTACATTTTGCCGTGTAGGTTTCTCACAGCTTTGCAGCCCTAGGCGGGCATTCTCTGAACAAGGTCCGCTCCGCCTGATCCGGAGCGCCTCTTTCTTTGCAGGTTTGCTATGTGCTGTATGGGTAGTCTAGTAGTTGGTTTGACAAAACTGAGTGGATCTGTAGTTTGGCCTTGGAAATAAGACCCGTAGTCGTAGAACGGAGGATAAGCTCTCCCCCACTCCTTCAAAAAGTGAAATCCCTGCCACCTTCAATTCACGTCAAACCGAGGAAATCATTTCGAGTTTTTGGAAATCCCAAACAATATAGGGATTACTCATTAGCTTCTGCAAAACTGAATTAATCCTAATGATTTCTTTAAAAAAACACACATTTTATTTCATCATTTGCCTAAACCTGAACTAAGCTTCTCCTGTTTGGCTTTCCATTATCCAAGTTTTATTTCCATGGCTGATTTAGAGTTTTCTTCTTTCTTTTCGTGGATCTGCAAATCTATGATTTCTGAAATAATTACGGTCAAGATACTTTTGATTTGGCAGATTGGAGTCCTAGCTTCTGCTTGGAATTTCACCTCTGGTGAAAAAAGAACTGGCTGCGAATGCAGATAGCGTCATGCTTAATTGTAGAAGCAATAGAAATGCAAATCCAGGTGTGATGCGTCGTAGAGCACCCATCCCCATAGTGCTTGTCATACTCTTCTTTTTATTTTAGCACTGCTTATAGCTTGGTGCCAAGCGCTTTTGCTCCATGGCTAACCTCTCCTTTTTCGATAATATTTCATTTCTCTCGAAATGAAGAGGTGGGCTGCAAATACTGCCTGAACCTTTGTAAAAGCTACTGTGTATGACTAGATCTGCTTTGCAGCCTTCCTTGGTGATGGGTATGCCTTGCTGTTATTTTCGAAGTTCTAAATGAAAGTCACCAATGAGCATGATTATTTGGTCAATTAAATGGAGCATGAGATGGTGCGAAGGTTATATGAACTTGGATTAATGGGTGGTCTTCTCTGCACAGTTCACAGCAACCCTATGGACATGCCTGGCAGAGAGCTGAATGAAGACAGAGACAGTGGAATTGCAAGATCTGGTAATGTTGTTTATTAGTAACATAAGGGCCTGGGTTTTCTGTATTGTGGATTTATTTTGCCACTGTATATCTTTTTGGTTGGATTACTAAGGTTTAATGTGTTTTTTTAATCTGGTACAATACTGAACCTAGCCACTTCTTCTTTCATTCATGGTAAGCAAACCATGGCTGGGCATAGTTCAGCAAAAGCATAAAATGTATTCGACGTGCTTAAGAATAACCCACCAAACAGTTTGCTGAATGCTGCAGCTTGAAAAAGACTCAATCATGTTTTAGCAGAAGTAAATATTCTATTAAAAAGGAATTCGCTGTGGGGTTAGATAATTTCAAGAAAAGTGTTTGACAGTGGAGGCAGCCTCTAAAAAACATTTCTTCCAGTGCATCCTGTGCATAGACAGGATGCAAAACAAAATAAAGATAATATGGATGGGAGCCTGTACATGGTATCTTGCTGTTACTTCTTAGTCTCCTTTATAGAAGAAGAAACATATAACCATACATGCAAAAAGGAGAAAGCAATAATTGTTACCTATGTTCAGATTTTGCTTCTCATGTTCACAAAATTTAAACCTATGTTTAATGAATGAAATTTTATTTTAAATGTAATCCCCCCCTCTCCTTTTTTTAATTGTTGCAGCATCTCTTAGCAGCCTGCTTATCACTCCTTTTCCATCTCCGGGTTCTTCACTGAACAGAAGCTGTGCTAGCAGCTACCAACGGCGCTGGCGTCGCAGTCAGACAACGAGCTTGGAGAATGGAGTCTTCCCTAGATGGTGAGCAGATTGGAAACGCTGTTTGAATTTCCACACAATGTGTATAGGCGTGATTGGCTGACTGCCTGGAAGCCAACATCTTGGTGCACCTTTCAGTGCTCCTGCAAGAGAGTTAATATTTTAGGATAATGGGGCGAGCATAAAACATAGCTTAATGTTCATTTTATGTTGTGGGTTTCACCTGTGCATTACAGTTATGGACCTAATCATTTGGAACACCATTACCCCAGTCGCTTTGCTCCATATTATTTCCTACTATTTAACTGACTCCTTTTAATTCAGTGGAGTTTACTTCCCCCACCCCAACTTATCTTATTTGAAAAGAATGAAAGGAAACTAGAGCATGCTGTTTTATGGGACATTCATGTTGCGATAGCCTATTGCAACGTAACGTTTCATTAAGCTATGGGTTAAGAAGGGGCAAAGAGACAAAAAGCACAGGTAGGAGGAGAAGACTGGCAAAGGCACCTATGAGAAAGGTGAATGTGAACTGGCAGCGTGAGATAGCTTCCAAATATTGGGAAATTATCGTTCTGCTATATTTATTACTGACTCAGTTTCACCTCCATTATTGTGTACAATTCTGGGCACTAAAAGAGGAAATTGGAGACAATGGAACAGTTTCTTAAAAGAATACCAAAGAGAGTGAAAGTTTAAGTGCTGTGAAGATAAATTGAAAGAACTGAGAATGTTTAGCTTTGAGAAGATTTTAAAAAAAACCTGATGGAATATTTCAAATTCTTGAAATGATGTAACAAGGAATGCAGCTATGGTAGGGGTGCTGATTCTATTTCATATATGTTATTTTGTTAAATAACATATTTAACAAGACAACCTATTCCAACTGAATGTTGTGGAAAATTGTCCTTCAAGAGCTGTTTTCAGGATATGTTTTTAGATTGAACTGTTATGATTACTTGAATTGGATTCCTGTACCCAGCAGACGGTTGCAATTGGTGATTTAAATGGTTTTCTATAATTCTATGATATTTAGAACTCTGGGAATTAATAGCAGTTGCCCAGAATAAGCATGCTGGATTTTGGTGAAGAGACTAAGATCTAGTATTAATTACAGATTATCCTTTTTTAAAAAAAGACAAGTGAGGGGGTTAATTTATTGTATCAAAGTTCTACCTGCAATATAGTTGGAAACATTTCAAATAATTTGCATTGTCTTCATTTTTGGTTCTTATAAAGGTCAGTGGAAGAAAGCTTTAACTTGTCAGACGACAACTCCAGTCCAAATCCAGGAATTGTCAGGAAAAAGAAGATAGCAATTGGGGTGATATTCTCACTTTCAAAGGATGAAGAAGAAAATAGCAAATTTAATGAGTTCTTTTTCTCACACTTCCCTCTTTTTGAAAGCCATATGAATAAGCTGAAGAGTGCAATAGAACAGGTAAATATTATCACCTATACATCTAATTTATTTGCTAAATCTATTTTATGATATGGCTGTACCAGTTTAATTTGCAAGGTTGAGGCTTATCAGAATTCATTTAGAGGCATTAGACCAGTGCATCTCAACCTTCACAACATTAAAAAGTGTGGATTTAAACATACTGGATAGAAAATTCTGGGAGTTTGAAGTCCACATACTGTATCTTTGAATTGCCAAGTTTGAGAAACACTGTGTTAGACCAATACACATGCAGACTCCATAATGCTAACATTATGAAGTGGTCATATTTTAGGGCAATGCATAAAGCTCTTGAGATCACTCTTAAGTAATCAAGAAGGAAAGGTTGTGTTGAGTTGCTTTACTTTTGAGTTACATGGTCAAATAGCTAAGACTACAGATGTCTGAGTTAAATTCCTAGTTATAATTCCTCTGCTCAATTATCTCACTAAGGCTGTTGGGGCATCCCTTTGAAAAATATTTGCATCCCAAAAACAGGCATAGTAATTATGGTTATGACATTGACATAGACAGGTGCCTTTGGGTACGTTAGCATATTCTCCACACCCTGATGTGAAGGTGCCTCTGCAACCCTTCCGTGAACCTGTGTCTGCATCTCTTCTTCTGTATCATGGAGCCAACCAGTGGCTGACTTGGGCCAAAGACAGATTTAGGTTTGTCAGTACTCAAATGACAGGTAATGTTTTGCTGGGACCCAAGTCACTCCATGCAGACAGCGTGGGATGCATTGAGGTACATGAGATAGTTTGCCATAACATATTCTGCATCAGTGGTCTGGTGTCTACTCTCTTGCTGTGATCCTGGGCTGTTTCCCTTGCCCCTAGTCCCTCCCAGCACTATGACCCCACTGCCCAGTCTTGTTTTGCCTGTGTAGGAGATTGTATCAGAGTACCATTCCCCCCCTCTTTTTTTAAGTGATACTTTGGGCAGGACACTTCAGCAGCAGCACATTTGAAATAATCACAAAAAGCTTTTGAAAAGCAGTCAGTGTGCCAATTGGCAATTGCCGTGAGTGAGGCAGATGACATAAGTCTTGCGTTGGTATATACTACAGATGTACAGCACTGGCTACACTAACTATGAGTGCGCAGCACATGGTAGACAAAGGCTGCCAAGTTTAGGGTGGGTTGGATTCCAGCTATCTCTAATAAGAGCATGGCTGTTGGAATTACCCTTAGTGAGTTGAAGGAATACTTCTGCCATTCTCTCTCCTTTGCATATATTAAAAATATGCAAAACCCACAGCTGTAGAAACTGACTTTTGCTTGCAGAATAAGATTTCCTCTTCCTTGAACCCATGACCTCCTGTTATATCTTCTGCATAGAAATCCCTCCGGGCTTTATGGAGAATTCTAAGGCTTTAAAATGGACAACAGACAGATAGATGACTATGTCTATTAAGCTCCTGTACCCTAAGTTAGTGGCCGAAAGTGCCCCTTGTTGCAGTTCTACATGAATACAGTGCATTGTGCACATTCCCGATTGCACAAAGCACCAGGGAGCTTCAATCAGATATGGGAATATCTATGTGATAGTGGGAGCACATGATGGAACACCATGTGAATTCTGAATTGAGCCCTAGTCACTTGCTTCAGAGAGATAAAGAGGTGAGAACAATGGATCTGATTACTTTAGGATTATGACTCACATTAACCTGCATTCTGTCCCTTGTTCAGAGAACAAATCCTACCTCTCTAACAATGAATTGTATTTACTATTGGGTGCAGGCAATTAGTTGAAGGATTTGTTTGAACGTGGAATCTGCTCTTGCACTGCGGGAAAACTTGGGACTTTTTATAGCCTCTTGTACGCAAGGGTGTAGAAAAAAGGGACAGTGTAAATACTTGTTCCTCACATATCTCTGTGTTGATAGGAAACTTATCAAGGGACAATATTTATCTCATTAAAAAGAAGTCCACACACAGACATAACAAAAAAAGAGAAACCTACCCTCTGTTTGCCTGCTCAAGTCCACTTTAGATAAAGCATAGCATATGACTGGGAGTTTTGTCTGATAATAGTTTAAACAATTTTTTTCAAGGCTATGAAAACAAGCCGTCGGTCAGCTGATGCCAGCCAACGGAGTTTGGCATATAACAGGATTGTGGATGCCTTAAATGAATTCAGGTGAGGTTTTGTTGTTGTTGTTGTTTTTCTACTGTTTTTTCAGTTCTAACAAGTGTTTAAATGCTTCTGGTAACAAATGTATAGTGCAGAAAATAAACTCTCAATTCACATTCCTTGCTGAAGAGCAGTAATTAAAACATCATTGGCTATTGTTTAGAACAGAGGTGGTTAACTTATATTCTTTGCATGTTCTGAATCCAGATGCTCTGGCTGGGGAAACTATTGGGCTTTTCTGGTTGTCTATTTTTAGATCTAAAGGAAATTTTAATTTCAGGCTTGCAATCCTGTTGCTGTTCTAGGGGAAATGCGTATAATCTGGGTGGTCTATAGTGAATCTGTAATGAATGAGAAACCTGGGAACAGATTCTCTTCTTTCTGCAGAAGAGAAAGAAGGGGCAAATGATGAAAGCAGCATTGTACCCAGTCTCCATCCCTTTTCTACACATGTGGGAACATAGCATACACTTAAAAAATTGGTGCTTACAGTATAACATTGCTTTCATCATCATGACAAAAGGTGTAGATCCTGCAGAGACTCCTGTCTTGGAAGATTGCAGTGCAACAGGAAGCACCAAGAACTTTCCTAGAGAATGGGAGAAACACCTTCATACTGTATATGCCATGCCTTTTATGTGATCAGTTGCAGTGATTCAGTCTCTAGTTGTCACGTGCAAGCAAATATGTTGCATTTTCTTAGAGATATTTAAATGAATCCAACTTTCTTAAGAGGAAATAATGTAGATAGAATGATTGCTATTACAGCAATTCTTAAGTTATCCAGCACAGAAAACTAACTCAGCTGCCTTTAATTTGCAAAGTTTGCTTGAGAAAAGAATAGTGATGGATTTAAAATGTAGTTCTGTAGTCAATTCAAGTCAGCCATTTCTGGGTTGTTTGTTTGTTTGTTTGTTTGTTTGTTTGTTTGTTTGTTTGTTTGTTTGTTTGTTTGTTTGTTTGAAAAGCATGAGGTACAATGGATTTTGAATTCTCATTTTTATTTGATTTCTTATTTGATTCTTCCTTTTATTTGTGTATTTGGAATCAAGTTTATTCCTCTTAAAATTTGACCCTTGAAATGTAACTCCTGTTTCAAATAATCAGCTCATCTGTGGTGTCTTCCTCTGAGGCTTGGAACAGACTTGGCGCTTTGAGGATGGGTTTGCATCAGCTTCTAGTGATAAGCAGAAGAGGTCGAAAGTATGTGCAGTTCCAACTGTGGTTCTTGACATATCCCGTTCACAGGATTTTAGATGGCAGAGATAGTTTGCTTGCAAGATTGGAGAGCTACTATTAAGCAGAACAGATTTTGATGGGCCAACCCAAGGGTCGGCAATCTTAAACACTAAAAGAGCCATTTGGACCCGTTTCCCACAGAAAAGAAAACACCAGGAGCCACAAAAACACTTCCCATGCCAGACTATTTCCTGAGCGGCCACAAAACTACCATACATAGTTGAATCAAATGTTACATTTTCTTCTGAAACTTTTCTTTCCTTGGATTTATTCATAGTTGGCCTACCAGGGGTTTAAAAGCTCAATAAATCATGTGCTGGTGGGTGTCGCACATTGGTGGTTGTGACACATATTTTGAGTGTCAGGGAGCCGCAGCAGAGGGGTGAAAAAGCACACAGTTTGCTCACCCCTGGGCCAACCAAATCCAAGCCTAGATAGTTAGGCGTGCACAGCACAATGACAAAGTATTCCACAAGGCAATCTTATGTTTGCTCAAGTGGATTATTAATTGCTATAGTTATGTCGCAATTCAGTGCAATTGCGACATAACAGAAAATGCTTTATTTAGCATGGCCCTTGAATTCTTCCCATGGCTACTTCTTTTCAAGCCATAATCATTGTTTGATGCCTTTGATCTGAGCCATGTTTGCAGGTATAGCCATGATTTTTAAAGGATACTCTTCTCCTGGAAGATGGACACCCCATTCTAAATCCATTATCACTTTGAATGTAGAGCTAGGATTAGGATTGTGTGCAAACAAGGAACAATCTCTCACTGGAAGACTTTTGGCGTATTAATGTTTTAATATCACATAACTCCTTCCACATAGGAACACTAAACAACACCAGTCTGGTTTTACTGCTGCATCCCTTTATTCCCATGATCCCTTTGACTTCTGAAGGCTTCTACTAATTAACTTTCAGCCCAGCTGATGCTACCGAGGAAATTCTGAAGACCAGCTTTCTCTAGAGATACAGGGCTGGCAGGATCCCACTGCCAAGAATTTCCCTTTTGTTCTGCCTGCTAACATCTGAAATAGTTCATTCTTTTTTCCCGAAGCCAAAATGCCACAGTGTCTTGACATTGTGTAGAAGTGATTGGAATGGTAGTTTTAGTGTGCTCACCACATTTTGTTTTTTTTGGGGTTTTTCTTCTTCACTGCAAAAGCAGATGCAACAAGGAAACCGTCAGAATTGGGGAGGGAAACATGTGCTAATGGCTGAATGTTTCTGCTTCAGTGGGAAAATGACTTCCCCTTGTGCTGTATTATATGCTGCCTTCCTAGCCTTCTTTTTATCCTCTAGTATGAAATTGTTGCTGATGGCTAAAAGGAAAGGATGACATCTTTGGGGAATTGCTGTTAGTGGCAGTGTTCATGTGGTTAAAAGGGTCTGGCATTTTTCCCTCAAAAGCCTGCTTAACATGAATAAATCTGCAAGTAACTGTACGCTGCAGCACATTGTATCCTGGAATGGACTTCAGGAGGTTTTGAAAGAGTTTACTTGTACTGCATTGTATTTTTTTAAAATATTATTAGTTCTGCTACCCTGCAGACATATACAGGACAAGCAGCACCCCAGTTCTGTAGGATTTCTCTGCAGTTCCGATTTGGCTTGGAATTGCTAACTACTCCTTTGTTAATATCTAGAAGGAGCATTTCTCATTTGATCTTTGTTTGGGCTTGTGTTTAGGGACTGGTTTTTGCAGTGGCTCGCCCTTTTTACCTTCATGGAGAATATTAAATAAAAAGGGATGACTTGCTCCTGAAGTGAAAGAGCAACTGAAGTGAAAACATTTCAAAAAGGAAAAAGAAATAAATCCTCTGCATTGTATATAATTGAGACATTTGTTGACTAAATCTTTTAAGCACATGACATGGTGATTATGTAATTGGCTGGGAGGGAGAAAAATAGGGAAGTGCTTGGCCAGTAATGTGCCCAGAGTTCTGAAGTACAGTAAATATTCTACAGCAGCAGGGCTGGGTGCAGAGAAACCAAAATATTATACAGATGAAACTACCTCTGAGTTATTTTACTGTTTAACTAATCGCGTTAATGTGTAGAAGAGCTACTGTTGCCAGAGTGTTTGATGATCTAGTGGGAATTTTGGAGTTCTGCAAACTGCACAGTTTATCAAGTATTTATATTAGCAGTAGAGTACCTAATTGACTTTCCAATCTTTCTTCTTCTCCTAAAGAGTCAGCATGCCAAGGCATACAATTTCTTTGTTTCTTTAAAAAAAACTTATTAAGCTTGTATCAGGACTTAAACTAGTATTTTTCCATTTCCACCTGATAGGGAGCTATAAATTGGGACATAAGTACTGTTCCTTCCTCCAAAACCTGCCTTGCGTAAATACCTAATTTTTTTTTATAAATTATACCAGGACTTATACTAGTATTTTTCTGTTTCTACATGATGGGGACGCTAACATTGATGTTTTCATCAAGTGGAGTGCTATGAAAAGAACCAAAGTGGTTGCCAGCAGCTATAGACCTGCAAGTTGCCCAACCCTTTATTAGCAAATGAACCAGCAGATAATGATGCCCGTTCATGTACGAGTATAGATGTTCTTCTACAGGTAGCCCGCAACTTACAACCACAATTGAGCGCAGAACCTCTGTTGTTAAATGAGATGTTCATTAAGGGAGTTTTGCCCCATTTTACGACTTTTCTTGCCTCTGTTGTTAAGTGAATCACTGTAGTTGATAGGTTAGTGACCCGGTTGTTAAGTGAATCTGGCTTCCCCATTGACTTTGCTGGTCAGAAGGTTGCAGAAGGTGATCACATGATGCCAGGACACACAGCAACGGTCATAAATATGGACCTGTTGCCAAGCATCTGGATTTTGATCACATGAACCCTGCAGATGCTGCAATGGTCATTAGTGTGAAAAGTGGTCATAACTCATGTTTTTCAGTGCCGTTGTAACTTTGAATGGTCACTAAAGAACAGTTGTAAGTCAAGGACTACCTGTTCAAGTGCAAGAATACTTCAAGATAGCATTGCTGACTGCTTCCATTTTTGCACTTTTCTTTAGACCAGGGGTCTCCAGCCTTGACCACTTTAAGACTTGTGCATTTCAACTCCACTGGAGCTTTGCTGGCTGAGGAGCTCTGGGAGTTGAAGTCCACAAGTCTTAAAGTGGCCGAGGTTGGAGACCCCTGTTTTAAATAAACACATATGCATAGAGGGTGGTTCATATTTTGTGGGGATCTGAGAGGAATATTCTTTGTGGAAAGTATAGGCTTTTCATAACTTCTGCAGTAAGTGTCTTACAATCTTATTTCTACTTACCACAAGTTACAGAACAGCTTGAAAAATGTAAAAATAAGAACTAGGATGCCAATTGTTCTAATATAAGGAATCCTGTTTTTACTGCTGTAAACGTTGCCTCATTCTTTACATTGCCTCATTCTTACTTTTCTGTTCTTCACTGATTATATATATTTTAGAAAAGACTGCCTCCAAAATTTCTGTCTTGTTTATTTGAGTATGGTGGCTGAGAGGAAGGAGTTGTCAGCTGGTGTGAGTCTGCTTTGCTTTCAAAAGAAGCTGCTTTTTTTTTTTTTAAGGAAATCAGCCTTATATAAAGACAAGTTTTATTTTTAGCATATGCATCTTTCTATCAGGTTTGAGGGAAATTGGTGGGTGGGGATGATTCATTGGAACTGCTGACAAAAAATCTGAAAAAGGTTGGTTAGCACCAAAGTGTTTCGAATACTAAAGAAGCGGCAAAGGAGCTTTTGTCATCGAAACATAACAGGAAGGAAAGAAGTTTCAGAATTTAAATCAGTCACTAAGAGGCCCATCAAAGATGAGTTCATCCAGGCTTTAAGCAACCAGCACTCAAGAGCCCATACAATAATTTTGCTGGCATGTGTGTTCAGTGGCTATTACCGTACATTCTTAAGTAATAATCGTACGGGGCGGAAGAAAACATGCAGAAAAAGGAAGGAACATTGCAAATGGGAAACATCATGAGCTTTGAAAGCCTGGGTGCACAGTGTTTTAAAACACACCCCACTACTCTCTTGAGAATATTTACATTAAAAAACAAATTATGCATCATAACCTCTTCTTTAATTTACAAAGCACCTGTTCATTTTTTTTGGTGCCA
>JANHFP010006655.1:160981-176775 GCA_032468135.1 Calamaria suluensis
TCTATCTATCTATCTATCTATCTATCTATCTATCTATCTATCTATCTATCTATCTATCTATCTATCATCTATCTAAATTGTATTATAAAATTCATGATAGGAAAGCCATGTTATTTTTTTCTCTTAAACAGTGGTTCTTCACCAGATGGTTATTTCTGTTCTAAGTGTTAGGAGATAGAAAGATACTCTGCCTTCTCGTACATTTCAATAGTGACAATGCCCCTTAACTTATGATTGTGAGAAAGACAATGTGTGTGTGTATATGCAGATTTGTGGTCCCGCACCAATTTGGCTTAGAGCTGTAAAATATTGTTCCTTCTTAGTCTGTACAGAAGTCCTCCATCATAATTCAGTTATTCTGTTGCATACTGAAAATAACGACATACTGCTTTTATATTCTGTTTCACAGGAGATCTGTATGGAGCCATTGGATCACCTGTGAGACTATCAAAAACAGTTGTGGTTGGCAAAAGGCAAGATCTTGTGCAACGTTTACTCTATTTCCTTACTTATTTCATAAGATGCTCGGAGTTGCAAGAGACTCATCTTTTGGAAAATGGTGAGGATGAAGCCATAGTAATGCCTGGTACAGTCATCACCACAACACTAGCAAAAGGGGAGGTGGAGGAATCCGAATATGTGCTCGTCACAATGCACAAGAACAGAAGCAATCTCTCCTTTCAAGAGTCTGAAGAAGTGAGAACTTCTGACTGTGGTTGTAAATGTTGCAAATGTCCTGTTAATCCTAATCAGAAAGCAGATACTGTTTCAGGACTGGAGAAAGAAGATTCACAGAATGGCTTAAAGATGGATAACGCTGCTTCATGTGAAAGCAGTGTGGAGCCTTCTACTGTTCAAGAAAAGTCTGTTGAGATTAAATGCAAAGAAGCATCAATGCTGTGTGCAGGAATAAAGTTAGAAAGAGTAGTCTTCACGGGATCAGCGTCTGTGGAAACGCGTGTGTTGCCAGAGTCCAGATTGGAACCAACTGGTGGATTATGGCAGAATACAGAATTGATGGATTCTGACAATCAGCCTGTTGAACTGTTGAGATCAACAAGTACAATGGTAGAGAAGAAACCGCCTGATAAAATGTCATCTCATGCAATTCCTTGTAGTGCCGCTGAAGTTCAAACAAAGGTGACTTTCCTCATTGGAGATTCTATGTCCCCTGATTCAGATATTGAGGTGAGAAGTCAAGTGGCTGAAGAACAAATGTCCAGGCACAGCAGCCATATGGAGAACGAAGAAGTAACAACTGATGAGCAGAACTGTGAAAAACAAACCCTTGAGGACCAAAAAAGAGATCAGAATGTGCCCGAAAAGTTCCCTCAGGTTGCTATTGAGGTCCAGAATTGGAATCCTTACAGAGCGGAAAGTGCAAATTTGCTTACCGAACATTTTACCGAAGAAGGTTCTGTTGTAACCAGGACTACAGACGATATTCCAGTGGAAACAGCAAGAGACATTCTAGATTCTAATAGTAGCTTAGAATTTCCACCCAAAACTTTAAGTGCAAACAATAACAAATCCCCTAGTGAATTTTGTAAGTTTATGGAATCTGTTCGTCAAGAGACTTGTAAAAGCTGTTTTGCAGAGCAGGACCAAAGAGAAAAACTCTCCATATTTATCCCCCATGGGGAAAGGGAGAACTTAGAAAAAAAATCTGATCCAGGTGTGGATTGGGACATTCCAAGGAATGAGAGTTCTGATAGTGCTCTTGGTGACAGTGAAAGTGAGGATGCAGCTCATGATGCTGCAAGGACAAGCAGCAATTATTATGGGGCAGAACAAGAAGAATGGACAGAAGAAGAGGACATACCATTTCCTGGGTAGGTAGTACTTCTTGTAGCAATGTACATTTTCTCAAATCTGGATGATTGTCAGCCCTTCAGAGTAAACCAAATGAGGAAACCAAAGTCTTGTAGGCCAACATTTTTATTAAATAGGTAATAATAACAACAGAATCTTGCAAATCTGAATGTACTGCCCCCTCCCCCCTTTCCTTTTTCTTTGTGAGAACTAGAGAGGGTCTTGTCTGAGATGTCTTCTCAGGTTACTATCCGCCTTTGGACTCGGCCCTCTTATATCTGACCATTGTCTTGGTAGTGACTCTTCCTCCTTTTCCTCAATGTCATTCCCTCTTCCCTGACCAGTGATTTCTCCAAAATAGTGGTTTTGAAGGTAGTAGCCAGATGTATATGTGTAAGGTTCAAACACATATTCTGTGGAGAAAATGCTATGTATTTAATTACTTTAACTGGCTTTCTTTCTTGACATTTCTTTTAAGAAATGCAGTAATGCAAATTATACTTATTTCACTGAAGCTGCAATTCAAAAGAGTCTCTAATTACCTTTAGCATGTCGTGGAGTATAACCCTATTTTAGCATAGGTTATTTAAAGGAAGACAGTTGTTAAAAAAATACTATGACTATTATTAGCCAGGTTTATATAGTTTCTCCATGTCTATTCTATGATCCAACTAGAATCCGACTTTAATCCATATTCTAACCTTGATCCAGAGTGAAGATGACTCAATTTGCAGTAAAATTGATCATATCCTTATACCTGATAGACAGACTTTGTTATGGTCAGTTGAAAACAAAACATGTTCAGATAAGAATGAAGGCCCAAAACAGAATAAGAATGTTACATGTTGGCAAATTCATTGTGGATAGTTGGAGAATGTCTAACTTTGCAGGCAATATTTTGAAATTTGGCTATGTTCAAGGAAACGCAGTCATGCTGATGTAATAATCCTAACTGTGCACAAAATGATCAGAATTTACCAGGTGTTTTTCCAGGTAAATTTCCAGGTAAGGTGGGTCCTAGGATCTTTACTTTACCTAGAGTGTATAGTATAGCAGACACAAGATGTATAGGAGCTTATATATGTGTAAGTTCCACTGAAATCACTGAAATGTTGGTGGCATTGATACAATAGTTGCCCACTGTAGTGTTTCTGTGAAGTGGAGCGAAACCAGTGCTAGTTATAGTATATATGCCCATGTTATACCTTTTTTTCAGGTCAAAATTAATTGAAGTGAACTCTGTCCAGCCCAGTATTGCCAATTTTGGAAGGTCCTTGCTAGGTGGCTACTGTCCATCTTACGTACCTGACTTTGTTTTGCAAGGACTAGGAAATGATGAGAAACTGAGACACTGTTTGATGTCAGATTTGTCGCATGCTGTGCAGGTAATTTAAATTATATTCAACGGATGAAATATATCTCAAAAGCCAACAAAGGGAAATATTTCTGAAGCCTTGCTAGAGCAAGCACGGAGTTGTTGTTTTTAAAAAAATCATGATCTCATTCAGAAAAGATTCTTATCATTTGATAGAAAAATGAAAGACTTGTTCAATATAGGCTAAGAACCTTTGGCTAAGCATCTTTAGATGTTGTCTTTGAGGTCACATTTAATTCCCAAATTTAAGGCTAATCTGATTTCATTCATATTTAGTGATAGTATTAATGTAACCGTTGATTAAATGTTTATGTTTGAGTAGTAGGTGTTAGTGATAAAGAACTCATTTTCCTGTCCTCCTTAAAAATTTTTAGAGGCATCTGGTTGACCCTTTGTTTAAACAGAATTCTACATTAATATGATTCATAAACTATTTAAGTTTTTCCTCTTGTTACTGGGACTAAAAAGTATGATAGGGTGTTGCTGCTGCTAATGTAGACAAGTAGTAATGAACTACGAACAGGAACATGTATATTAAATATGACCTTAAAATTAACTTTACATGAGCCATGGCTTTTTACGGTTAGCAGCTGGTTGTATTTTTGTCCAACAACTTCCTGTGCAGTAGTGACCTAAAGATTAACACTACTCAGGAAATACAAGTCATTATTTTCTGGCTTGTGATTTGAAATGGGTGTTTTCCGTTTATTTTCAAACAAAAGAGAACATTCCCCCCCTCAGATTGCAGATAGTCCTCAACTTAATGATCACAATTGAGCTCAGAATTTCTATTGCTAACTGAGACATTTGTTACACTTAACAAATTTCTCAGTTAGCAATAGAAATTCTGAATTTGGCCCCGTTTTACAATTTATCTTACACAGTTGTCGTGAATCACTGCAGTTGTTATGTTAGTGACACTGTTGTTAAGTGTATCTGGCTTCCTCATTGACTTTACTTGTCAGAAGGTCACACAAAAGGGATCACATGCTCCCCTGGACGCTGCAGCCATCATAAATACGAATCAGTTGCCAAGCATCGGAATTCTGATCATGTGATAATGGGGTTGCTGCAATGGTTATAAGTATGAAAAATGTCAAGCCACTTTTTTCAGTGCTGTTGTAACTTTGAAACATCAATAAATATTATAAGTTGAGGACTACCTGTATAGCTTCGGCATCAGAAATGACCAAGAGTGAAGAGACAATATACTGCATATAGACCAGGGGTGGGTTCCATTTACCTTTACTACCGATTTGCATTGGGAGAGCGTGCATGCGTGCTTCTGCACATGCACAGATTGTCTATGACAACTTCCAGGCAGGTGGGCGGAGCCTCCTGTCAGTTTCACTACCGCTTCGGAAGAACTGGAGCAAACCGGGGGCAACCCACCGCTGATCTAGACCCCCATATACATTGACAGACGTTCCCTTACACAACACTGGCTGTGAGAGAGAATGGATATAATGTTGGTGATTTGAGGGCCTCAATCATTTGGACTTTTGTGGTTAAAATGTAAACAACTTGGATATATTTTATCTGCTTCAGAACTACTTTAAACTCATTATTTTACAAGTGCTTCTCTTTTGCTCCCTCTTCTGGTGCTTGTGGCTACAACTTCACAATTTCACAATATGAATTGGAAGATGACATCCTTAGACAACTTCGTTTGCAAAATGAAGGAAAAAAATGATAGAACCGTTCTGAGGTGCTTTGATTGACATCAGTTTAGTTGATATAAATTGAAGCACTCTTGCACAAAAGTACAAAGGAAGAGAAAGAGATCTTTAAATAAGTTTCAGAGCTTGTATGTGAACCTGTTCTTGAAAATGAGATCTGAAACTGTTGAACTTCAAAATTGCCTTGAATGTGAAGATTGACTTTTGTAGTTGCTTATAGCCTGTGAATATACTAAGAGTTTGTTTCATTAAATTATACACTGCCTTTCATGGTATTGCAGCTTTCCCCAAAATACTGCATCTCTACTGTTGCTGATGCATTGTTTGACCTCTGATTCTAAATTGCTCTGAGATTTTCATTCTCAAATCAAGTTTACTGAGAAAGTTCTCCTACTACACCATTGGTTGTTGGCTATAATATATTTAATACCAAAGTCACGTTTGTTAAATGGCATGTATCTGTTTTGACTTCCAGCATCCTGTTCTGGATGAACCAATTGCAGAAGCTGTCTGCATTATCGCAGATACTGATAAATGGACAGTGCAAGTGGCCAGTAGCCAGAGACGAATCATTGACAACAAACTTGGGAAAGATGTACTAGTTTCTAACCTCGTCTCCAACCTGCTTCATTCCACTCTTCAGCTTTATAAGCATAATTTATCTCCAAATTTTGTAAGTACTTGGGCAGTGGAACTGTTAATTGGAATTCTGTGATTTCTGTCATTGTGCCATATTCCTGTATTTGCCCTCTTCCCCAAAAAATCAAAATGTCTTTAGTTCCTTTGACTTCAGTTGAATTTATTTTTTATGTGAACTCTACTTATTCTTACAAACTTTGGGACTTCCCAGCAAACTTAGCAATTCTTCAATTTCTGGTTGTTTCCCAAGACTCAGGTTTCCGAACAGAACAGCAGAAGTAGATGGAGATTATAATCCAAAAATATAATTATCAGTACTTCTAAAGCTCCCACTCTTGGGTTTTGTTTATTATGTTGATTAAACAGGAAATTGCAGACTAAAGTCCATTTAGTTTTATATTTGAATTTATAACCCCAATAACTGAAAAAATGTTACAAAATCAAGCATGTTATAGGACAACTAGTCATTTTGCAACAATTCAATATTTATTCATTGCTTGCCTCTTTTCCATTATTTCTTCCTCTGCCTTTCACATATACTCCCACTTTTCCTATAACATGCTTGATTCTGAAAGTTTAAAAGAGCATGGTATGCATCCAATCAGAGGCTATTTTGAAAACTGATAATAATGTCAAACAATCAATTAGAATTATCTCCATGAAACTAAATCAGATTATCTATTATCTCTGTACTTTTTTTTCTTTGTTTCAGAAATACTTGTGGATATATGTAGGAGGATGAATTTTAAAGCAAGAAAGTTTTCTATTGAGATCTTTTTTCTAATTTAAGATTATCAGTAGTCTTTTTTTTTAATTTGACAAAAGAGCAAGTAGCAGGGGGTATTATATTAAGCTCTGCAACCTACTTTAAGTTAATGTAAAACTAATGTTCAGAGACTGAAAAAGATTGGAGATGGTTTGATAAACAGGCTGCTGCCAGGTTTTCCATGACTTTCAAAGATATGGATTTTTGCCTCTTCACAGGACATTTGTTAAGAGAAACAGTGTCACATTAAGACAAAGTTCTGCATTTCTCCAGTTGCTGAAATTCCTGCACCCTGTTCTTCCTCACTCAATAAGCCTAGTTAATGAAAGCTGTACAAGAATCTTGTTTGGAGGACTTACCTTTGGTTAAGTTAACTATCGAGCTGCAACAATTATCAAGAATTAATGCTATTAATGTCTAATATCTTTACTGATTATAATGACTACAACATGCAAGCATATTCAGATGTGTATGTGCCTACAATAAAGACATATCGGCCAATGTTGTGATGTTGTTTCTTTTTTCATTTGTTCCTAGTGTATCATGCACCTAGAAGATCGGTTGCAGGAGCTGTATTTTAAGAGCAAAATGTTGTCAGAATATCTCAAAGGCCAAATGCGGGTTCATGTGAAGGAACTGGGAGTAGTACTGGGGTATGCTTTCTATCCAATTCCTGGTCCTGTTTTACTTGTTTATTTTGAATGCACAACTTCTAGGGTGTTATTTGCAACAAACGTTTCATAGTCGGGAACAGCATTACTGACTTGACCTGCAATTCGGGTCTCATTTGCTTTCACACTGAACTTTTTACTAGGAAAGCATCTGTACTGAATTGCAGAGTTTAAATTATAACCTACTTGGAGCAGGAAAGATAGGTTTCACCAGCTGCTTGCATATTAACTTCTGTGAGAAACAAAGATAACTTTAAGCAAGAAGGGTCTATCTAAGGGCAGCAATTAGAGCTGACTGTTGGTAAATTACAGGGTAATTTTTGAGAGAACAAAAATTTGTATGTACAATATATCTCAATATGTTGTTCTTAATGCAGTATAAGAATCTACTATAAAACCAATCCTTAAAGCTATATTTATGAAAGTCAGGCCAATATAAAGGATATATTTTCTTAGTTTATGCTTTCCTTTTTCTTGGGTTCCTATTTATTTATATTTAATTTTAAGAAAGCATTCCAAATTTAAATCCAGTGATCAAAAAATGTGTGCTTGAAAATGTTCACAATTGCATCCGTCCGCTTTTGATTTCCAAGACAGCTGAAACAATTAAACCTTTAGCAAAACAAATCTGTTGTCAGACTAGTCCTGGGGGAATTGCTTCTTTCCATCCCGTCATATGTATCTATGAAATAAGTGTTTGCATTTTTTAAATCACAGAAACATCCACAGGCTACTGTAATATATTTAAAGTACATTGACAGTTCATATAAACAAGCTGTTTATGTTTTAATAAACTTATAGAAGTACTTTTACGGGAATATAATGAGCTTCAGAACTTTTTCAAGTCAGGGTGGTTGTTGATAATATTTCCTTGCCTTGTAGGATTGAATCCAGTGACCTCCCTTTATTGGCAGCTGTAGCAAGCACCCATTCTCCATATGTTGCCCAGATTCTTCTCTAAAACCCCAAAAGGGCAAAGACAATAATTCTATTTTTGTAAAACGGAAGACATGGAAACAGACATGAACTTCTATTTTCCAGACTCATTCTTGCTTGCAGGCAAGTGACTTGAACAACCTGCCAGCTTGATAATGTGCCTCTGCAAGTGAACACATAAATGTACAAACATGCTCCCCTTCTTTGCCCATTCATTTAAAAAATCAGCCAACCAACCAATGGAACAGAGATTCAAATTACTAAAGAAGACACTAGAGCTTGGAGTACTGTACATGGTTTGGACAAGGATTGCCAAAATGATTGTAACTGCAGACTGTTGAATGACAGGATCACCAGAATGAAGAAATCCTTTGAAATCCTTTGTCGCCTCCAAGGTGCTGTTGGTGCTTGTACAAGGGATTGGAACCAGCTAATGTTTGAAGTCAATTAATAGTGTATTTACAATGCATAATGATGAAGCTCTTTTTGTAACCAAACTGCATTAGAAGTTCAACAAAATGTTTATTTCATAAAGGCGGGTAGGATTGTAACCAATTCAACTGTGTCAGAGTTAGGAAAGTTGTGTGCAATTCTTTCCGTAGGAGGAGACCTGGGTGTAATATTTGTATGAATGTTTGATATCGATTGAGAATGAATGAATAAATATGAATATTTATTCATATTGAGGTGCAAAATTGACATGCTTGTTATGTTCTGATGTGAATACTATTGTTTAAAGATTACAGAAAAAAAATGGGTTTTTTAATGAAAAAGAAAAAGCTGAACAAAAGTTCTGTAATATTTGCTTAGTTTTTTTAAACAAGAATTTCTTCCCCTTTTCATCATGCTTCATTTGGGAGGCTATAAAGAAAAACTAGGTGTTAAACTGTTAAGCTGCTGTTAAACCTTTTTTTTTTTTTAAAAAAAAGATGATGTTTTAAGAACTTTATTACAAATTGGTGTTCAATTAATTTGAGTGTATTTTTCAAAAAATTCAGAAGAGAATTAATTACAGAAAATTTATACCTTAGAAATTATACAATTTCTATAATAGAGTTAAAATGTTGGGGGTAAAATTCTTTAACTAGCCTGACAATTTTTAAGCTTTAAAACTCTTATTTGTTTGCATTGTATTAAAGTAATTTTAGGCTATTCTGATGAAATCACTTTTCTAACCCGTTTTTAAAGAACTGTTTTACAATCTAATCATGTGCATGAAGTAAATCCCAGGGAGTTTTAATGGGATTTACAAGTTCCGTCCAATTGTGTCCTCTGGCAACCACTCTATGCCCACTTACAGTCATTGGGGGAAGACCTAGATATATGGAGTGGGGATATAGAAAAGAAAATGGATAGTATGCCTATGCCCCTTTTATCCTATTACATTGTTTTGGTCATGATTAAGCAAGAAAGAATTCTGGTATGGGACCTGTAAGATATAAACATATATATTGTAAATCAATCTGAAGAGCTCTCTAGATCAGGGGTCTCCAATCTTTGCAACTTGAAGCCTGGAGGACTTCAACTCCCAGAATTCTCCAGCCAGCTTTGCAGTGGTAGACACAAGTGGGTGGGTTTAGCATTTAACTTGTGGGCCCATTGTTTTTCTCCAGAACAAATGGAAAGATAAGAAGCTTTGGAAATCGGGCTGTTTCTCCGGTAAGCATAATTTGAACCCCGAGAGCTCAGGTTGCTTTTAATACAGATGTCACTCACTAATGGCAGCATTAAATGTTACAATTAAGTGGACATAGATTTGCCTATTATAGTTAAAATTAATTAAGCCTGGACTGGTCATTAATGTAACCCCAGCAAACAGCAAACATGGGCTCAATTATTTCTCATATCTTAATAGAAGGAAATTGGGACAAAAATAAATGTATGGTTAGATTTTTAAGTGGTTCTCATCAGGTGGCTACATTATAATTGTGCTAAAATCAATTTTTTCTAAACAATGGGATCTAAAAGTCTACCCGAAAACAGAAGCTACAACTATGATAGGGAAAGGGTTTTTTTCAATAGTCAAGGACACCTGATTTATAATATTTTCTATGGTTTTTCCCAACTGAGAAATAATTTGCATTCCAGTTTGAACATAACTCTGTCTCCCACTCCCTCACCCCCATATATCTTGCAAACAATCACCTTGAACATGTTTAGGAAAGAAAGGTTGAAAAAAGTGATGAATGTGTTGGACTTGCTGATAAAAGTCTGCAGTACTGAAAGCCATAATTTTAACTCAAATGTTAAGTCCCGCGGGGGTTTCTACACTGCAGCTTCATGGCAGATATTCTGTGACTATATTTTTTTCAAAAAGGATAGGACAGTTCATCTCCAGTCAGTTTTCTTTCCTCCATTATTCTGAAGTGAAGGTCATAATTACTTAAAATGTAGAAGATGAGCAATCACCTGCATATCTAAAAGTGGTCCTGTGTGATTCAGATGTGAAGCTAGGTTACAGTCTGCTATCGCCACATATAGATTGGCCTTTAACAATTTGTTAGCTAATCTCCAAATTAAAGCTAGAATCCCAAATGATACTCCATCTTAGTTTTCCTCCTGCGGTATTGAGAAATTAAGCTGTTGAATGCAGCGGTATTGCCTGGCCTTACAGGTCTCCTGTTCCTCTTAGGGCTTCTGTTCTCACCTGCAGAAGTGTTTGTACAGTACAAGTGGATTTAAAATATTCTGGTATGCTATTTTCATGTTGTAAAATACAGGAAATCTTGTTGGAGCAAAGAATTTGCTTATTTGTTCCCTTTCTGTTCTTGCATTGTATGACAGCTGTGTATGTAGTTATTCCGTTATCTTTCTTGATGGCGGCTATTGGTGATTTGAAAGCATCCATTTACACGGTTTCCTGGATGAACTCTAAGCAGGACCTCTAAATGGGAAGCTTTTCCACTGCAGCAGTGAACTATACCTTCACTGGCAATTTTAAAAGCTTGTAAATGCCAGTGCTTCTCAACCTTGGCAACTTGAAGATGTCTGCAATTTTAAATCCCAGAATTCACCAGCCAGTTTGGAAGTTGAAGTCCACACATCTTCAAACTGTTGTGGTTGAAAAGCACTGGATGAACAAGAGACCTTGGTAATCTCTTCAAGTAATAAGTGTTACCATTGATGAATTTCTTCAAAATTATTACATAATTAAACATCCTTCAATTCCAAGCATTAGGTTGAACTGGGGTTATTTAATGATCTTGCTACTCATTCTAATTATATAATGGGAATAGATACTGTGCAAAAGGTATGGCATGAGAGCATGCTTTCTTGTGACTGATAACTTGTATATGGTACATGAAATATCAAGGTACTGCATAGATTTATCTGGATTTTAATTTTTTTTTCTAAGGGAAATATAACAGCGCTGTAGCATTGACCTCATATCATGCTGTTCAGAACAATGTATGTACAAGACTAATCTTGATTTTTGCAATATTTCTAATGCCCATTAATATGTCTTAATTTTAAGGCTGAAAATATTTAAGTATATTGCACATAAATGCTAACAATTTTATTTCCACTGTTAACTTGCAAATGCAAGATTGTTTAAAAGAAACAAAGGGAAAGGGGAATCTGAAACATGATTTTTCAATGTAGCCTTTTAAAATCTGTTTGAGTTAACAGATTTTTTTTTTAAAAGGGTTTTAATTGTCTTGTTTTCAGTCTTCTCTAAATTATGTAAATGGTGGTATGTGTTATATGCTGGATGAAATGTACATAATTGTTATCTTTTGTGTTTTTCTGTTATATACATACACACACATACACAAATGTACATACATATCTCAAGATGTGGACTTGTATTATAATAACTGTTCCCAGTTTTAGGGGAACTTAGTGCAATAAATACAAGTTTGTCCTTTAATTGCTAGTTGTTAACATTGTCTTATTTTATTCAGGGTGGCAGATTGTTGCTAAAAAAAAAAAAGCCATAATCTAGAATTATTTCAACTATGAAAGTCCCATCCCTCTTGTAAAAAGGTAAAGGTAAAGGTATCCCTCGCACATATGTGCTAGTCGTTTACAACTCTAGGGGCCGGTGCTCGTCTCCGTTTGAAAGCCGAAGAGCCAGCGCTGTCCAAAGACGTCTCCATGGTCATGTGGCCGGCATGACTAAATGCCAAAGGCACCTGAAGCTCTGTTACCTTCACACCAAAGGTGGTCCCTTTTTTTTCTACTTGCATTTGTATGTGCTTTTGAAACTGCTAGGTTGACAGAAGCTGGGACAAGTAACAGGAGCTCACCCTATTACACGGCACTAGGGATTCGAACCGCTGAACTGCCAATCTTCCGATTGACAAACTCAGCTGCCTTACCACGCTGAGCCACCGTGTGCTGCAAATCAAGGGTACACAACTTCTGGTTCGCAGCCCACTACCGGGTCGTGGCCTATTCAAATTTGGGCCATGCTGGACGCTTGCTTGCATGCATGCCGGTCCGTAAGCAGAAATACACATTAGCCCTCCCCGTTGTTTGGCCCCTCCCTTCTCTTCCCGCTCCCCAAGCCTTCCCGCTCCCCAAGCTGCCAAGTCGCAAAGGTTGGGACTGCTGCTTCAAAGCACTACAAAGCCGTGTAATAAGTGCTATTACTATTGTTATTTTGCTCAGGAATGTAGAATAATTTCTGAGGCTAAAATACACAGAAGCCATACCTCAGTACAGAGAACACTCGAGCCATTTTCCCTATTGCCCGGATCTTGTTCCGTATAACCTCTTTTCGGGCTGCCGCTGTGGCTCCTACAAGGAGGAAGAAAAAAAAGAAGAAATAAAAATAATTTTAAAATTATTTTAGAATAATACCTTTCATGTTCAATAATACATTTCATCTTCCACAAGTCTTTCCCCACAATCCTATCATTTTATTTTAATATAGTTCATATGTGCATAAATTACCTCAGCTATACACTTTCTCTCTTTATTACAACCTGGATTTAGGCTTTGAATTATTTTTATTCTTTTACAAGACACAAATAATTGACTGCAATGGCTCTATAATATAAGCTGTCATTTTTAAATTTTAATTTAAAACGGAAAGCTTGAACATTTTAGAATAGAGTTATTATCTTTTCAGTTGGGTTATACACAGTTAAATTATATATTAAATAATACTTTTAACATGTACGGTTCTATTGGTTCTCAGAATGCTTTCCCCTTTTTGAAATATTTTACCTTCCCTTTATCAGTCTGTATTTTAATAAAAATGTATACTAAACTGCCACTGAGTATTATAGTCTACAATTTACACTGTAGACATCTGTGCCTGTGTGGTATATATTTGAGAAATTAAAGAGTTAATTTTAACAGAAGATAAATGTTGGTAACCTACAAATTATTTTATATGAGGCCTACTGCTTCTGCATGACACATCTTTATGACATATCTGTTTCTAAGGTATCTTGTCAGGGGGGCTTCTCAGAGAATGCTTGCATATCAATCATAAATACTTTAAATATATGTTTTATACATCTAACTGGGAAGGAGCATAGAACTAGCTGCTTTGCACATTACATGAATATGTATTGTATATATAAGGCATGTAGGTTACATTTTTTAGAAGAGATTGACAACCATTTGTATGAAATAATATAGGCTTCCCTGCCTGAGCTGGGGGTTGGATTAGAAGACATCCAAGCATTGGATTAGAAAACCTCCAAGCGTTGGATTAGAAGACCTCCAAGCATTGGATTAAAAGACATCCAAGTTTTGGATTAGAAGACCTCCAAGCGTTGGATTAGAAGACCTTCAAGGAGGCCAGAAAAATATCAGGGAGGACAGAATAATTTGATCAGGAACTGGTCCATATACGTTAGAATAATAGAAATACAAAGTTAGAAGGTCTTGAAGGTTGGATTAGAAAACCAACCTAATCTAATCTAACCTCCAAGACCTAACTTTGTATTTCTATTATTCTAATGTAATATATGGACCAGTTCCTGATCATATGATTCTGTCCTTTCTGATTTTTTTATCAAAAATGCTCAGAAAAATGATGTTTATCTTGGTTCTGTGTCTCACACTATACATGAAAATGATTCTATCTAAACATTTGTACATAGAATTTGAACATAGTTCTCAATCACCTGAAAATATAGAAATAACAAATTATTACAGAGCACTATTCAAGATCAGATTTTAATGACTTTAAGAAAAGCATTGACATATTTGACTTCTAACTTGGATATCTTTATGGCAAATGATCCGTGTAGAAAATGAGAAATTACCCTGATAATGTTCAGTCAACTAACTACCAAAGTACCTGTGACTGATTAATTTTAAACAAGATTGCATTTAGAGTTAAAAAAACCCACATGTAGTACAACATAGTCTGTAATCTTTAAAATACATGCTTATTATTGAAAGAAAAAAGGAAGTTTTAGAAAAAAAGACCAAGCTGTAGAAAACAAAAGGAATTTCACATTGTTTAGTAACTATGGAGTGTAAACTATCTTTAAGGCCTTTACAAATATTAAAGTACATATTACTTTCAGAATAAATAGATGTTGTTAATTTATAATGGCAAATTATAAATAGAAATATCCTTTTTGTTTATGTATTTGACATTTATACAAGTAACAAGTTAACACAAAGCAACACAATAATGGATAGGTAATTATTACTGGTTTGTGGTATGCTCTGCAGTTATGTCAAGTAACCAGTGACATTTATGGGGATGGGAGGGATCACAGGTAAGGACACCTGCAATATCACAAAAGAAGCCTCTACATTTTACACTATTGTAGAGTTGCATTTGCAACTGAAAGGCATAATTCCACTCAGTTACTTTGAGGTAAGGTGGGCGGCCTATAAATTTGATCTATAAAATTACATAAATTTACATAAGATGAGGGAATAGCCTGATTTCAGCACTGTTCTGAAATTACCAGCTACAGCATCTCTGGGAATACACACGGACGCGCACACACAAACAGTACTAAAATCGGGCTATTTCCTTATTTTATGTGGGGGTTTAGGCAACTATGCTGATTTGGATATTATCACATCAGAGGTGAAATGCTACCAGTTTGTTCTGTTGATGCTACCAGTTTGGGTGAACCTGTAGTTAAAAAAACCTACTTGGTATCTCCGACGATCAGCTGTGCCACGCAGTTTAGCTTTGCTAGAAAGCAGGAAATCCTAAGCTAAAGCTAAATCATGCAGTGCGGTTAGAATTAGAATAAAGAGTTGGAATTGCACGGCCAGCAAACAGGTAGCAAACCAGTTCAGATTTCACCACTGTATCACATCCTTATTATTATTTTTTTGTATAATGCCAAGGGGGGGTCATTATAAAAGGAGAAGAAATGGCAATGTTTTCTTAGGCACAAAACTCTTTTCTAACCAACATAGAAATATGGTTCTTAAAAGTATAGAAGTGATTTGTTGAAAAAGAAACCTGGAATAATGGAAATGGTAAAGAAAAACCAGCTACATAAACTTAAGGGTTTATGTTGGAAGTTAAAGAAAGAAAGGAGGAGCTAGACTCAGGCAACACAATCTTATTTGAAACTAGAATTGTACTTGAAGAACTGGATAAGTAAGGAATAAAAGAAGTCCTAGACCTGTGATGCCGAACCTTTGGCACATGTGCAACAGGTGGCACACATAGCCATATTGGTGGGCATGCAAGCTCATGTGTGCTGGCCAGGTCATTTTTGGGTCTTCTGGGCCCACCTGAAGTAGGGAAACAGGCTGTTTGGCAACTGGGCCATTTATGGCCTCTGGAAGGCCTCCGGGGGAGGGGAGGCTGTTTCTGTTCTCCCAGGGCCCTAGAAAAGCATTGGAGCCTGGGGAGAGAGAAAAATGGACCTACTGTGCCAACACGTGCCAGGAGTGGGGTGTGTGTGTCACGCATACATGTGGGAGGTGCCTAGAATTATGGGTGTGGCCACCTGTGGCCCCGGGGGGGGCCG